>OY720156.1:7522644-7649943 GCA_963082725.1 Pedicia rivosa | reverse complement strand
ACAAAAAAAATAAACGGAATTTTAATTAAATTTCCCCAAATCAAAAATAGATTTTCAAAATTTTAAAATAATTGTCACAAATAATTCAATAGAAATAATTTCTAAAGAAAAAGAAAAAAAAAAGGAGAAAAATACATTCGTCTCAATATTAAGAATAGAAAAAAGGGGAAAAGGAAAAATAGAAAAGAAAAAAAAAAACAAAAATTGGATCAACTCGTAGTTTCATTTTAATTCAATTCATTTTCATTCAACAAAAATATTCAAAAGATTTAAAAATTTAAGTTTTTCAGCATTTTAAATTTTCACAAAGGGTAGAGACGAAAAAATGTGTTTGAAGCATTTAAATTTTATGTACAAAGAAAGAATAAACGAACCCAAATTAACAAATTTCAACAAATACCTTTACGTTAAGAATGTTTTGGAAACCAAAAGGAGAGATTAAAAAAAAATTTATAGAATTAAAAGAGACAGAGAGAAAGAGAGAAAGAGAGCGAGAGAGAGAGAGAAAGATAAGTTATAAATTTTTTCGTCAAAAATATTTACATGAAAAAGAATTATTAAAAGAGGATGAAGGCAACAAAAAAAAAGGAGAAGAAAATGATGATGAAAATGAAAATTGTGTCAAAACTAACTAATTTTTACGCACGTAGAAGAAGCCGGCAACTAATCAGATTAATTATTCTAATTTGAATCATTTTAAAATAAATTTTTAAATGGGAAAAATGAAAAAAAATTTAAGATTCATCTTTTATTTGATTAGTTTCTGTTTTCCATTTTCCGAAATAAAAAAAAAAAACACATAAAAAAAAGGAAGAAACATTAAACAAAATCAGATGCTTTCTCATAAAAACCCATCTGCACATATATATACATGCACATACACACACATAACCACTAACATACTGACACATAAATACAAATGTAAATAGACAATTGTATTACACGCACACACCCATCTATACCATCGAAAAACTTAACAAATACATTTAAATAAAAATCACACATGGGCATTGTCGTACAATAACCTTTTCTCTATTGAAGAATTTGAAATCAAATCAAATGAAAATCAAACAAGAAAATAAGAAGAAAAAAAAACTCGTTTGAAAAATATGTTTTCTTCTTTTCTTATATCTTTCCTTTCTTTGCTGTATACAGAAAAAATTTCCATTAATGAATTTATGTAGGCCAACGGCAATACAATTCGAAAAAGTTCAATAAAAAAAAAATTGTTAGCCAGAAGCTTTTAATAAAAGCCCAGCGGCTTGCTGCCATCATAACGATATATAACAACAAGAACAACTTGAACAACAACAGCAACTAAAAAACAAACAAACTAGTAACAACAAGAAAATAAATTGAAGCCATTAAACAATTTTCTATAAATTTCAAATCGATTTTCATTTATTTTCTTGTATATTTATTTATATTTTCTTAAACAACCAATTTCTTCATCTTATTATTTTTTTTGCTTTTTTATACATTTGTGCTTTTTTTTTGTGATCATCCTACTGTGCTTTTTCTTTTCTTGTCTTTTGTTGTTATTCTTGTTTTTATTGTTGTTGTTATTTTTTTTTTGTTTTGTTTTGTTTTCTGTTATCAAAATGCCATCATCCCTTCTTCTTCTACTTCTCTTTATTTATTTCTACTTCTACTTCATCCCCTTTCTACAACCCAAAAATTCTAACATAATGTTATTTTATACACACAATATATCATTGTATTGTATGCCTAATATGACTTGTTTTTATATGTATTTTGATATAAATGTCCTTATATGTTTATGTATTCATCTGGCTCTGTATCCCAATAATAATATTTCTATGTTTGTGTTTTTGTGGGTGTGTGTGTGTATGACTATAACTATGCATATATAGTATGCTTATAAATGTGTATGTGACATTGTCATGATGGGTGATGGATGATGAGTATAGGGTTTAGATAAATGGGCGGTTATTGTGGGTGTTTGGTTAGTTTATATAAAAAGGTATTTTACGTATATTTTGTAATTTTCTTTTCTATAAATAAAAAAAAAAGAAGCAAAACAGCAAAAATATTATGTTACATAGATAGAAAATTCATTCAAGTCAATGTCATTTATTAGAAATAATGAAGAAAATAAAGAAAATTTAAGATCATGAAAAGACAAAAGAAATATAGAATGTGACAAAGTGAAGGACAAAAATTAATAATACTGTCTATGTTCTACATGACAACAAAAAATAATTCTTTATTATTATATTTTCCTTATAATTTTTCATATTTTCAATTCTGAAAAGAAAAAAATTAGTCAATAAATTTCATATTGTAGATTTGTCATTTAACTGAAAATTTAAATAAGAAAAATTTACTTCTGATAATAAATAAACAGTCGCCAGTTTTTTTTAATTTCTCTTTTATTCAATGTTCTCGTTTTAATCTTTGTTTTAAAACAAAAACAAAAAATAAAAATAAATTAAATTATTAATAAAAAAAAAAGATTTTTATCCGGTTTCACAACCCATATTAAGAAGCCATAAACTGATTTTTGATTAAGGTTCTATAAAACAGGGAATATTTTATGAGACATTTTACAGACAGACAGACAGAGAGAGTCCGTCAAATACGTGCCGAAAATATTTTTTGATAAAATTAGAAAAAAATAAAATAACCTACAAATAACAGAGTGAGAAAGAGATAGGGTAAAATAATTATCAGTATCAAGTTGAAAATTTGTTTGTTAATTTTTAAAAAACAAAAAAAAAAAAAGTATGAACTAACCCAAGATTCTAATCAATTTTGGTTTTCTTTTGATAAATTCGGATTAAAAAAAAAAATAAACAACAACAAGTTGGAAAGGGGTTAATATTTTCGTATACGGATTAGACTCAGATATTTTGTATTTTCATTTTCTAGTTCGAGTTAGATTTTCGTTTAACAATACAATAATCGTATCCATTACAATAAAAACAAAAGAAACACATCACGAAGAAAATGAGTAATTTTAAATTTATATCGGAAAGTAAAGAAAAGAAAGTAAAAAACAAAAAAAAAAACGAATATAATTAATAGAGCGTGATTGGTCACGCTGTTTGATTATTGATTTTTATGAATTTTGAGCAGAAAAATATAACCAGAAACAAAAAAGCAAATGTACAAATAAATGAAAAAAGTGTTACAATTCAAAAGAGAGAGAGAAAATGAGAGAGAACAAGATGGAAAAAAATAGTAAAGAAAATAATCAACAAACAAATAAAGTGACAAAAGAAAATGTTCATTTGATTTTTCAAATCATTTTTTTTTCCTTTTTGGAAAATAATTTTTCCAAAAATAGCGCACATGGGAACACACAAAAAAAATTGAGGTTATTTACACATTAACCCGTATAGAAGGATAACGTCTCTTTCTCTCTCTGTCTCTCATTTGATCAACCCCTCCCAGCAAAAAAAAAAGAACCAGAAAAAAAAAACAAAATAATAAAAACCGAAACACAATTTTTTTTTTCTCTTTTTGTTGGAACTTTCTTTGTTATTTTTGTTGTTGTTATTGTTATTGTATTATGTACGCTGTGTTTGCTGCTTTTTTTTTTGTTTTTAACCCCACATTTACATTATTAAAGTATTTATTTTGTACGTATGAATGTGTACATTTTCATACAGGTATAGAGAGATGTGTGCGTGTTTGGTGTGTATATATAGGAAAATGTAACTTTTTGGTAATTTGATATTTTGTTGTTGTCTTTGTTTATCTTTTAAAATGTATAAAAATAAATAATAAAATAAAGAAATAATATGAGCAGACAGAAAATGGATAAAAGAGAATTAAAGAAAAAAAACACAAAAATTCAAAAGAAGAGTTTACACTAAATTGTAATTTAACCCAAATTAGTCGCTGCTTTTAACCCCAATTTTTGTTTGTTTTTATTCAAAATCCTTTTATTTCGAAAATATATAGATCCAACAATTTTATTTGTCTCTTGTTATTTAACTTTCCCTCTCTCTCTCTCTCTTTCTTTCTAACTCTCTATTTCATTCTCGCTTGTTATATTATGATTGGGCAAATAAGTAAAATAATAATGGCTGTTATAAATAATCTGGTTGAATAAAGACAAATTTATTTTTGATAATCTGTTTCATTTTACATCATTATTTCTTTTTGTTAGTTTATTTTTTAATTATAATGGAAAATTGGAAAATATGAAAATAGGAAAATTTGACATAAGAGACAATGACACTATCATAGCTTTGTTATTCTCAGTAAAATGCATTTTGGAAAGAAAAAAAAAAACCTCTTGTTGTTATTATTTTTGTCGTTTTCTTTTTTAATACAAATTGTGCGTGTAAATGCACGTAAACTTCTGGGTAACTTATTCTGATAAGCAACTTTTTTAACTAGAAAAAAAAAACATCATTACGTCATTTTATTGTGGATATTATGTGGTGAATTCCCTTATTAAAAATAAAAACAATATTAACAAGAATATTGAATATAAATATTGTGTTAATTATCAGTAACATCAATTTCATATTATTTGTTCCTCACACAAAGTAAGTATGATAACAATAAAAAAATAAAAAGATATATTTTCTTCTACGTATAAAAATTGCCCTTTACACGATACAAATATTGATGTATTCGATATCGATGAATAGCATCTAACCTAATAGTGTTACTAAATGTAAAACATAAATGTATTTAAATAAAATGATTATGCTGGTATCGTGTAAACGGACCTTCATCCTCATCACATAAAAAATCATTTTGAATAAAAATTAATACACTTTAGAAAATATACAACAATACAAATTATTCCACTTATATTTTCTTTTGTTTATTTTTATTTTATTCTCTTTTTTTGAAAAATATATAAAAACACATATAGAAAACACACACGAATAGAATATACATACACACACACACATAATGAATTATAAAAAAAACGTATAAATAAAAAATTATCTGTGTTATTTTTTTTTTTTTTTTAATATTTATACGCCAGTCAGTATAGACACAAACTTATGATATGAATATTAATGACACTTTTTTTTTTTGTTTGTCTATTATTATTAATTTTGACATTATTTGTCAATATGTATTAGAAAATTTATGTAATATTTTTATGTTTCACTGATCAAATTTCTTTTTGTTTTCTATTTAATGGATTTTTCAATTTATAACCCTCCCCACACAAGCACACACACACACATAATATATTCGCTGAATACACGTTTAAACTTGTGAGTTTAATTAAATTGACTTTTTATAATAAAACAAAATTGCATAAACAAAAAATCACACAAAATATTTATTATTACAATAAGAAGAATGTGGGAGAAATATAAAAAAAAAAGTACAAATAACTGGGCGTCTCCATCATCTTTATAAAAGTCATATGAAAAAATACCATGCGTCTCCATTCAATTATATCAAGTAAAAAAGCTGAAAAATTATGACATCATTGTTCTGATATTATTTTGTAGAATTTATTATGGTTA
Source organism: Pedicia rivosa (assembly GCA_963082725.1). Lineage (NCBI taxonomy): Eukaryota > Metazoa > Arthropoda > Insecta > Diptera > Pediciidae > Pedicia > Pedicia rivosa. The sequence continues at coordinate 7,644,472 of OY720156.1, read as the reverse complement.
CATTCTTTGTAAAGTAATGTTGAGTCTGGGATGCTTTTTGATGGAATAACATATTCCTTATATAATATTTAATTAAGTCAAAAACTAAAGAAACGTGACAGATGACAAAAATGAGAACAACAAAATAAATTAATTTTTTATTTTAACTCAATTTTTATCTCTGATCTCATTTGTTGTTTTTGTGTTTTTTTTTTCTGTGTTTTTTTTTATGGCGCCTCCACAATAATTTTTTTTTTTTCTTCAAAATATTCAACCACCATCACACCATCAAACAGTAACGCGCTATAAGTTTATTTTAACTTTGACTTTTTCACAGCAACAAAATCAAACAAATCAACAGTGTAATTTTTCTTATCTTTTTCGGAAAAGTCAAAGAATTTAAAATTAAAAAAGTGAAACAAAAAAAAAACACTCACCCAATGTTTTTGATGTTTAAGTAAAATACTTAAACGTCTTGTTCTTTCAATGCATGTTATTGGTTTACGTCTTTGTGCTACACTTTTCATTATTACGTTTTTTTTCTGTTGTCTTTCAGATTTTTTTTGTCTTTTAGATTAAAACTCTGACGAATAGAAAGTGAGATGATATGAATAAATTTTAAAGTGACGATGAAAAAACACACACACTGTTTTTTTTTTCTTTTATTGAAGGAAATAAATACAAAAAAAAAATTTAACAATATAAAAAGAAAAACATTTAGACAGAAAACGAAACTTAAATTTTTCTTTATTTAATTTTTTAATAGTCATAAAATGATCACTAATTAATTTGTTCTCTTCTTCATACACGCACATAAAAAAAAAAACTAAGGAAAAATTAATTGAATTTGTAGAAAAAATATAATCAACAAATGCACACCAAACAACGACTTCAAATTTATAAATTTGACAAAAAAAAAAAGAAGAAAAACAAAAGTCAATTAAATGAATAAAATGTAAAATGCAATACAACAACAAAAACAATTAATGTAGATAACGTGAATAACACAAAATTAATGAACGAACGAACAATCAGGAATAAAATATTTTAGGTAAATGAATAAAAACAAAAAAAAAAAATAAAAATTCAGTTACACAAATACAGAGAGACAGAGAGAGAACAATAAATGTGTTGTTGTTTTTTTTTTTTGTTCTACAGAAAATGAAAAGGAAAAAATAAATAAAAAGAAGACAATTTTTGATTTAATGGAATTATTTATCAAATTTATTTGTTCTTTCTACTGACATTGTTTTTGTATTTGTTTTTGTTTTTGTTGTTATATTTTATTTTCTCAGTAAATTATTTTTAGTAATATTGAAAGTTTCTCTTTTCCTGTTGTGTACATATGTATGTATGTTTGTATAATCGTATATCTTTAATTAACTGAAACTTTTACACAGCAGGTATTAAAAGCTAAATATAATTTCATCATCTCTCACTTGAATCCTCTTATTTTTCTTTTTCTTATTTCTACTTTTCCTTTCCATTTAATGTTTCTACTTAAATATAGCAACAAATAAAATAAAATTGAAAAACCTTTAAAGGATTAATTGTGGTTTTCTTATAACTTCGTTTGAAAATTGCATTTCTTTAACAGAAATTTAATTATTTTTTTTGTAGTTTTTTGTTGAATTTGGATTGTTTACTTCTTGTAAAAATATTTATGTAGCCCTGATATAATTTTATAATTGGAAAAATAACAAAAAAAAAAAGAGCAAGAAAAAGAAACAAGAATATTCATTCGACCCCATTCTGTTCAATAAAAATGAAAAATAAAAAAGAGTAGAGGGGAAAAATAAAAAAAAAAATTGTTAAATGCACTTTAACAACATAATGCATACACGTATGCACGCATACACGCACGTACACACGCACGCACCTTTATAAAAAAAATTTTATATTTCAAAATTACAAAATGACCTTATTCATTTGGTTTCATTTTATCGCGGTTAAACAACAACAACAGTAACATGAACAACTAAAATAACAAAATAATGTTAACAAATTCTTATCATTTGCATAAAATTGAACTTAATTTTATTTGTTGTTAGTGTTGTTGCCTTCAATTAAATTGATATAAAAATGTGTTATTTTTTATTGTATCAACTTAAATGTTTTTGATTTTACAAAATTGCTTAAAAAAATAAATTAAAGAATGAGACAGAGGAGCGACAAAATGAAAAAGTAACAAGGTAATAAAATTTGTATTCATTTTCTATGCGGGTAAAAATTAGTAAAAATTCAACAAAAATAGGTAGATCATATATTTAGCATTGACAGAAAGATAGAAATAGAAAGAGTCAACTGTATACGATTTTCTCCCTTTTTTAGTCGACGATTTTTGTTTATTTTTTATCTTTTAACTATGCAGACTGAGTACGATTTGTTCTTTCAGTTTTTTGTTTTAGTTTTTGTTTTTGTTTTTGATTAATGGAACAAAAAAAAAATTGTGGTACCTTTAAAATTATTATTTCAAAAAAAAAAAAAAAAACATGAATAATAATCAATGTAGAAATTATTTTGTACTTACATTTAATTGTATTATAATTTTATTATATGCCCAATGCCATCTTTGTTTAGCTGTTATCTCTGGTTTACGTATAACAATATCATTTGTTAAATCTTCTGTTTCACCACGTGTTATTGATGGTATTATTTTCTTTTCAATTAAAAATTGTTCATCGATACTTGTTAATTTTTTTAAATCATCTAAATTTGATGTTTGTTGTTGGTCTTGTGATTGTTGTTGTTGATCTTTTAATTCATGTTGTTTTTTATCAGTTAATTGTAATATATTATTATCTTTTAATTTATTCACTAAATTATTATTTGTTTTTTGTTTTCTTTTTGTTTTAATACCAGAATATTTATTATGATCATCAATATCTAATTCATCATCATCATCTTCATCATCATCATCATCATCATCATCAACATCATCATCATCTTCTTCCTCTTCTTCCTCCTCTAATATACTATCCTGTTTATTTAAGTAAGGTTGTACAATTTTACTATTATCAGTTATACCATAATCAGAATCATCAATTGAATTTTGGGCGGATAAATGAAATGGTGTTTGCTTTTGATTTTGTTGTGATTTTAAAAATTGTTGTGATCTTTGATTATTGTCATCTAAATTTTGATGATGATGATTATGATCATTTATATCTTCCTTTTCTAAATATTTATATTCATCTTCTTCATTAAAATAATCATCATCACGTATATAATGATTAAAGTAATCATCTTTTTGTTGTTGCTGTTGTTGTTGTTGATTATAATAATTACTAGATGATGTTGTTGTTGTTGTATCAATACCACTTGTCATTACTGTTGTTGTTGTTATCATGGTACTATTTTTATTTTGATAATGTTGATTACGATTATTATATTCTTCAATATCATTTAATTCATCATCATCATCAAAATATTCTGTTTCTTGTTTTGTTAAACCATTTTTATTAATTAATTGTTTATTATCATAAGAATTATTATTACCACCACCAGTTGTTATTGTTGCTGTTGTTATACCACCAGTTATAATTGTTGTCGTACCATTAATTATTGATTGTGTTGACATTGGTAACCATTGATTATTATATTTATTTGTCGTTAATGTTGATGATGATGATGTTACACCTGATGATAATATATTTTTATTATCTAATAGTAAATGTTCATTATTTATATCATGTTGCAGTTGTTGTTGTTGCTGCTGTTGTAATTCCTTATTATTTATTAAACTTAAATTATTATCACAATATAAATTTTTATTTTTATTAATATTATAATTTTCTTTAGTTAATACTTGTAAATTTGTTGTATCTATATTATTTATAATATCATTATTTATAATTGTTGATGATGTTATAATTGTACCATTATTTATTAAATTATTTGTTGTTGTTAATATACCTGATGATACAATTACATTATCTGTTGTGGTTACAAGTCCATTATCTGTTGTTGTATTATAATCTGTATAATTATTATTATATAATTTATTAACAGTTATATCACCAGTTGCTATATAATCATTTTCACTATAATTATAACCATCATTATCATCACTATATTTATAATCACTATAATCAACTATATTACTTATATTATTTAATTTATTATTTATATTATAATAATCATCATCACAATTATTAATTATTAGATTATTTGTATTATTTGTTAACTTTTTATCATAATTATTATCATATAATAATTTATTATTACTAGATGATGGTAATGATGATATTTGTTGTTGCATAATGGTAGATGGTAATGTTGTTATTGGTAATGTTGCTGTTGTAGTTGTTGTAATTGTTGTTGTTGTAATTGTTGTAGTTGTTGTTGTTATATACATAAAATTATTATCAATTAATTTTTGTTTTTTATGATCATTATCATCATGAAAATGTTCAAATGTACTAAAAAATTTACTACCAAAATTAAATAATGATGATGTTGCTGATTGTGTTGTTGTGGCTGTTGTTACTGGTGTTATTGTTGTGGTTGTTGTTATGGCTGATTTTAATAAAACAGGTGGTAATACTGTTGATGTTGTTATAAAAGCATTAGCATTTGTTGTTGTTGTTGTTATTAAATAATTATCATCATCACAGTAATAATTTGATGTTGATTTTTTAATTGTATTATAATTATTATAATCATATGATGATTGTGTTTGTTGTTGATTATTATAAGATTTATTTGGTATTATTGGAAGTTTTTTAGTTGTTGTTAATGATGATGCCATTATTGTTCCTGTACCTATTAAATTATTTGTTGATGTTCCTGTTTGTATTATTGATGATGATGATGATTTTTGTACACTTGGTATTGGTAATTTTTTTATTTTACGTGATTTTATTTGTCCAAAATCATATAAATAATCATCATTTACGGACGAATTTATATTATTGCTAAATGATTTATTACTTGATGTTTCTAAATCCAATGAATTACTTTGTGAACTGAAAATAGAAAATAGAAAAATCTTTATTAATTAAAAGACCAAAGTATAATTTTATAAAATAATTACAGAATATTAAATGTTGATTATAAATGATAAGTTTTAACTAAAATTCATAATGATTGAACTCACAAATACAACAAATTATATTTAAATAATATTATTTGTAAAGTTTGTGAGTGTAAATTTTTTCCAATGACCAAATTTGTACAAAGTTAAAATTAATTTTTCATTTGTTTTTTAATCTAATCTTTTTAGTTATCTAACAATAAGAAAAAATTATAAACAAATTCTTACAATTATTTTCTGAAATTCTAAATCAAAATTATTTATTTTAAAAATTTATGTTTAAAACACAAATTTTACATTTTTTTTAAAATCATTTGTTAATGATAATCAACTGAAAATGACGATTCAAACTAATGAAAAATGATGAAAAATTGGTACACAATGAAATCGTATTTTTCAAAAAACATTCTTGAATTTAATTATGTAAAAAATAATACGAGAAAAATTACCTCAATTCAAATTTGCTTTTATTTTTCGTAACAGGCAATATAGGTAATGCAGCTCCTTTTCTTCGACTTGGCTCAAATGTATCCTTTATATTGTCCATACTCTGGAAATAATTATAAAATAAATATAAATTAATAAACTTGTTTATTTTTATTTGTTTATTGACAAAAAAAAAACAAAAAAAGAAACATAATTAATAACAAACCTCATATGCATAATTGTAATCCTCATTATACATACTATTTCTACTATAAGATTGTTCCCCATAACAACCATCAATACCTTTAATATCTGGCATTTTTCTTTTGGTCCTTACTTTTGGTAATATACGTGGTGCTGATGGTAAACTTATATGTTTTGATTGCATATTTGGTTGTGGTAATAATCTGTGTGATAATTTTTGATGTGATACTGGTGTTGCTGGTAAACTTGCACCTCTACTGTAAAATAAACATAAAAATAGAGAACATTATACCATACAGAGTTAACTTCATTTATACATTCTATTTTAATCCTGAATATTTTAATAAAAAAATTATATTTTTAATCGAGAAATGAAAATTAAAAAAATTTAAAGAAAAAAAAAACCGTAATTTACTTAAAGTTGTTTTTTATAAAATTCTTTTAAGATTCAGGATGATATTATGTGAACGTAATATTTTATATATTCTTAATGAATTTATGTAGACCGAATAAAATGATGATGATCAGTTTTCATAGACAGTTACTTCTATTGTTAATGTTATTAATTCAATATAATTAGAGATTTAAATAATTTTAATAATATTAACAGAAATTTGTATACGTTCTTTTTTTTATTTATCTTTCTTTGTGATTTTAAATTAAAATCTGTAAATATTTATTAATTTAAATTTAATTTACCTGTGATAATAATCATCATTAACACTATTACTATGTTGCATTGGAGTTTTTGGAAGTAATTTTGTAAATGTACCATCAACACAACCACCACTATCCCATTGACGATCTTCTGATTCACTATTTGCATCATAATAGCTAAAACTTAAAACAAAATAATAAAAATGTAAGTAAAAATTTGTTAAATTATTTTATTCATGAATAAATTAATTGGTTTTAATTCATAAATTTTATTATTGTTATCTTTTCTCTACAGTAAAAGCAAAGCATTTATTGTTTTGATTAGTTTAGAAGTGAACAACTAGGACCTAAATTTTATCAAATTTAGTAATTTAATGCTTTGACGTCATGATCATTGTCATAATAAATACGATGATAACTAAATTCCAAATCCAAAAGTATTAATTAGAATTGAATTTAAGCCTTTAATTCAATGAATTCCCATTTGATTATTCTAATTTATTTTTAGTTGTTCTCATTGAATTCTCAACAAATTTAAATTTGTTTTAATTTTTTAATACGTAGACTCTGTGTTAACTTACTTATCATCATTTGTATAATAATAATTTTCCTCATTATAAAAATCTGTACTGACACCGTACTCATCATATAATGTATCTTGACGTTCAAGACTTCGATTTCGTAAAACTGAAAATAAATAAGAGAGAAATAAACATTAAATTCATATTCAAAATCATTAAATCTGTTTAATGGGATCATCAAAATAAGTAAAGCTACTTAACCCAATTAGAAAATATTATTACCATGAAAAAAAAAAAAAAGAAAAAAGAAACAAAATATATTTATTTGCTTTAATTTGAGTGTCCAGGCTGTTCATCTTTGTATAAAGCAATAATGGAAAAACCATTTGATTTGAATTGATTTGAATAGCAAATTGAATATAATAAAAAATTAAATGCTATTAATACACTGAGTAAAATAAACTAATGGAAATTAAAAAAAAAAGATCATAATCAACTGTATATCATTTGGCAACATCATGTTGCAATCATATTTTAATTTAGATCAACCGACAATCAGATGTAACTGCATACGTGTGACCACAATCAAATCATCTATAAAATTAATTTAACACTTACTCGGATACGAATTTGTTCCTCCATTATAATTTTTCTCATATGCTGCTGAACTAAAATCACACAAAAAAAAAAGGAAAAAAGAAAAGAGAAGAAAAGACAAAGACAAAGAAAATTGATTAAATAAAATAAATTCAATATTTCATAAATTTATGTAAAAGTAAAATTTACTTCATTGGACGACTATTATAAAATAATGGATCACTTTCAAAGTCTTGTTGATGCTTATTTTGATCCATATATTGATCATCTTTTTCATATGAGTTCTCACGTGATGTTTCCAGTGATCTCTAAAAAATTTTGTGTGTGTGTGTTTTTTTTTTTTTTTTGAAGAAAAGAAAAAAGCATAAAAAAAAAAGAAAAAAAATGAAAGGAAGGAAAGATGAGAAAAGAGGAAGAGATAAAAAAAAAAGAATATTTAAAATTGCATCAATAGAAAAATTATTTTTAAAATTCTTAAAATTATTTTTAATTTTCTTTTTCTTTTAGTTTTTTTTTTTTTTAAAAAAAAAAAGAAAAAAGAGGGTAAAATAGTCTATGATTGAATATATTCCATTTCCCATTTTATAAATTAAAACAATTAAAATAAGTCAAAAAAAAACAGAAAAATAACAAACTTTTCATTTCAACACGCAAAAAAATTAATATTTTTCTTCAAAAACAAATTTATTTTATTTGGAAAAATTAGAACGAAAAAAAGAAAAACAAAAGAAAATTTAAAACAATTTGTAAAGAATAAATCAAAATTCCAATTTATTTATTTTACGTTCAAATAATTTTTAGGAAATTCACAAAACATAAAAAAGATTTCTTATCAAATAGAAAAAAGTTCTTTTTTGTTGCTTTTGCTTTTGTAATCAAATTGTCATATTTTTTTATTTGATTTCCATCATTTTCTATTTTTTTTTCATTTTAATTGTTTCAATTTTATCATCAGTCAAAGTCCATCATAAAAATTTTATTTCATCCGGACAATACTTTATATTTTTTTTTCATTATTATTTAATTGGATTTGCGATAAAAAAAAAAAATAAATAAATAAAAAAAAATTGTGGTTTTCAATCAACAAAAAATGAACAACATATTTTTGGTTGATTTTCATTTGTCGCTTACATATTTTATTTTTTTTTTTAATTAATTTCTAATCTTTTTAATAAGGTTGAAAATTTCTATCGCATCATAATATTTAATTAATATACAATTTAAATTAATTCAACCACCATCTGACGTATTACCACAAATAAATAAATAAATAAAAAAAAAATAATCAAAACGAATTGATTTTTTTTTTTTTTTTTTTGTTTTTTGAAAAACTAAAATTTAATTAAATAAATTATTTTGTGTTATTTAGAAATTTAATTGAAGTTACAGTAATTCTGTTGGCTTTATTATTTCCAAAGAAAAATCTTTTATTTATATTAAAGTTTTTATTTAAGGAAAAATTGATTGACTGAAAACGTTTTATGCCACAACTGAGACACGAACTCAGTACCTTTCACTATCCGGGTGATTGCTCAACTGAGCTACAGTGACATTATTTATATTTTTACCGTAGTCCCGTACAAAAAACGATACGAATTTCTAAGAATAATCATTAGATCAAGATATAGACGATTGTTTTAAGATTAAAGCAAAATTAAAGTATTAATTATTAGTAAAAAATAACCCGGTAGACCAATACCGTTTATTGTTTCATTTTAGTAAAGAAAAATCAATTGAATTTAATTTTGAAAATAATTTATTGTATTCAAACAAATAGTTTTTCATTTTAATTAAAAATCTCATGTAGATTTTTGAATGTCAACAATTCTAAATAACATTAACAGAAAAAAAAAGAGAACCAAATTTAAATACAATGAAACGTGGCTATAACAAACTTTTGCTAATTCCGTAAGATTCCTTTATAACCATATTTCATTGTTATTTAAATTTTTGAGTTGAAAATTGTTTTCGTGAAACTTGACGGTAATTGTACATTTAACATTTATTTAATTAAATCAAAAATATAAATTATTTATTTTTTTAATAATTTACCTGCGGTGTTCTAAGATTACGATATTGACTTGCTGATGAATTAGCATTTTGTCCAACTGGATAATTTAAATCAGATGTGTAATCGCTATCCTCTGAGTAACCAGCTAAATTATTTTTGGTTTTTCACAATTTATGAAGAAAAAACGAAAAACAAAAAAAAAAAAAACAAATAATAAAAAAAAAAACCAGAAAGAAAAAAAAGAGTAAAAAAGTTTGTAATGAAAATTGAATAAATTTATTAATTATTTATTTAGTAATTATATTTTTAAAGGAAAAATAATGAAAAAAGAAAAAATAAATTATAGAGAAAATTTATTAAAGTGAAAATTGATTGATTTTTTTCAAAACATACAATTACCCAAATATTGTGCTTGACGTTGTCGTCTATCGTGCGACATCATACCGTTTAATAATTCTAATTTTCTTTGTAAATCACCTGATTGTGTTTCTTGATCTTTAAATTAAAGAAAAGAAGAGAAAAGAGAAAAAAAATTGTCATTTTAAAAATTAATTACTACAAAAAAAAAAAGGGGGGACGGGTGGGGGGGGGGGGGTGTTGGGAATGAATGGAAATGTTTAGAGTTGTGACCATTCGGTTTACAACACAATACGTTTTAAATTAATTAAAAGAAAAAATTGGTTTTCATCAACTGCTAGGATCATTACGTAATAAAAAAAAAATGGTTGAGAAAACATAAGAATTTATTAAAGTATACTTTACGTTCTTGTATTTAATTGGTTAAAGTTTGTCAAACAAAACAATTCCGGTTATGTTAAAAAAAAAAAATAGGAATGTATTCAATAAAACGTATACAGTTGGGGAGTCAGTGGTTAGCATCTGACATATCAGCACTACAACCGACGTTAGTTTTTCTACGAAATCAATTAAAAAACTGTAAATGTTAGGTAATTTAGTAAAGTGTCATTAACCGACGATCAGAAAGAAGAATAAAGAATAAATTAAATAGAAAAAGTAAAAAAAGAAAAATAAATAAAATGATAACAAAATAAAATTACCAAATGGAATCTCAAAACGACAATCTAATAGTATCATATTTCCGGTTGAATTTTTTGTACCAGCAACTTCGCCGTCCATTAATATTAATTCTGTATCTAATGGATACCATTGTCCAATTGTTTCTTCAGTACTATATGGTATTGTATGTAATGGAATAAAACGATAGCCAAGTGCACGATCCCAAATCATTCCCTTTGTCCAAACTTCAACTAATAGTCCATTTGAGACATTATTTATTTCACTAAATTTAAATAATTAAATAAACAATTAAATATTATTAATTGAAGTTTTACAATAATTATATGTTAACTACAATTGAACAATAATTAGTTAATATTCAATTTATAATTATTATGAAACTCTAATATTTGTATACTTTTTACTTAAAGGAAATCATTTACAATGTTAATTTTCTATAATCACTAAATTTACACAAACACAATAACAAAAATATAACTCAAACAATTTCAAAAAAAAAAAAAAAAAAAAAAAAATAATTTCACTGATTTATGAAGTGAGCATATAATGCACTTAAATGATTTTTAATTAAAATTTAATCTAATGGATTAAACAAAATTATATAAATTAGCCAACTACTGGCGGCTGTGACGTCACTCTTGTGCATAATTAATTAGTGATTGAAAGAAAATGTTTTATTGATTTAATTGATTATAATTAATAAAAATTTATTGAACAAAAAAAAAGGTAAAACACAGAGAGAGAGAGAGAGAGACAGAGAGACAAAGATAAAGAGTGAAACAGATAATAATAATAACCGATTTTAGTGTCAGATTTTTTGTTGGTGATTTTTTAAATTTTTTTTACTGAATTTAGAATTGAAGAAAATGTAAATGTAAAATAATTGAGAACATTGTAAATGTAGCATTTAAGTAAAATTAAAATTAATTGAAATTTTCTTACAATAAAAAATCTTGTCCCCAATGTGGTTCTTGACCTTTAACAGTAACTGTTGTTGATTTAACGTTTTGAAGTTTTAATGTAACATAAGTATTGTATTGAGCAGCTAATTGGAAAATACAGAATTAAATGAAAAAAAAAAATTATTTAAGAAAAAATAAACGATTATCAAACTGAAAATAATAAAAAAAAAAAAAAAAAAAAAAAAAACAAAGTGGAATTAAATGGAAATGGAATAAAACAAAAGGAAAGGAGAAACCAGTAGAAATTGTATAAAAATTATTTTTATTCAAGAACAATAACAACACACATTATTCTTTCGTTGTTCATTTAATTAATGTAAAAGAGAAAACATTAGGTAAAGCACAACAAACATATTTGACCGTCGAAAGAATAATTTCATTTTATTTATTTTTTTGGTTTAATGAAAATTCCAAATGTTCCGGTTTAGAAGAAAATTTCATTTTATTTAAATTCTGATAAAAAAAAAATGTATTTTTTTTAAAACATTTATGATTTTATATAAAGAAAATTAATTTAACATTTTCTTTTGAACATTAAATTGAAAATTAAACTTATTCAAATTGATTTTAATTGGAATTTCACAATTGTTGTTGTTGTTGTTGTTTTTTTTTTTGCGTTAATCTTTTATGCAAATTTTACTGATTTATTGTTTTGAGTGTATTTTTTTTTTCTTCATTTCTCTCTTTTTTATTGTAGTCTTCTGTTTTGTTTTTTTCAATTGTAATAAATGCCGAAACATAATTTTTAATGATTATCAAAGAATGAAAACAAGACTTAAAAACAAAGAAGACAGAAGAAAAAAAAAACATACATCAACAATAATTTGACGAGGTTTTAAGTGAACAAATATTTATTGATTGAACGTAAAAATGTAACATTAAAAAATAAATATGTTTGCTCGTTTAAAATCTACTAGCACACACACACACACACAGACACACACTCACACATTCACACAAAAATCTATTGGAAAATTGGTATTGACACTGTAAAAGAGAAAGAGAGAAAGAGATTAAGAGAGAGAGAAAGAAAAAATAGAACATACAAAAATAGTTTATAAAAAAAAAAAAAAGTCAACTCTGTTGAAAGGATGCAGTAAAAATGTGTAATACAAATTGTGTTGTTGTAGAAATTTTATTAGATTTAAAGAATTTCATGAAAACAACAATAACAACATAAAACTGACGTCAATAAAAAAAAAACCGGTCATAATTAACGAGTGAATAGAGGATGTTGTAAAGTTTTAATTACGCAACCGTTTGATGCATTTTAGTACATATACAACTTCTTCTTTTTTTTTTTGTATTTGTTTTATCCCAAACTGTGGGTGAGTGTGTGTGTGTGTGTGTGTGTGTGTGTGTGTGTGTGTGTGTGTGTGTGTGTGTGTGTGTGTGTGTGTGTGTGTGTGTGTGTGTGTGTGTGTGTGTGTGTGTGTGTGTGTGTGTGTGTGTGTGTGTGTGTGTGTGTGTGTGTGTGTGTGTGTGTGTGTGTGTGTGTGTGTGTGTGTCTGTATATTTTGTAGTACAACTTTTAATTAGTCAATTTATTATTAATCGATTTTTTTTTTAAATGATTATTTAACGATGAAATTTTATAAATTTGTTCAGTTTTTATTGTTTATAATCTCATCACACTTACAATTTCGAATGATTAGTGTAGCTCTGTGTAATTAGAAATTTATGTTATTAATGTAATTATGTAAAATAAGTGAAAGATTTTTCTAAATAAATATAGTCCTTCTAACAGGGGTTGTGAAATTTGTAATAATAACGAATAATTCGTGAAATGGACAATGAAAAAGGGTAGGGGGGAATAAGAAAATTTATTTCTTTTGTTGTTTGAAGATCCTTCCAAAAGCTCAACCAACGGATGTAAATGATTTAATCGCAAACAATTGATAAATAATTTTCTTTGTATTCGTTGTTGTTGTTGTTGTTGTTGTTGTTGTTGTTGTTGTTGTTGTTGTTGTTGTTGTTATTGTTGTTGTTGTTGTTATTGTTGTATATTTTGTTGTTATTATTGTAGATGTTGTTGATGTTGTTGTTGAAATTTTATTTATATTTGATTTTTATTTTTCTTTCTTTTTTCTTTTTTTCTCTTTAATTTTTCACTTTTTTTAGTTAAATTTTTTTTATTCTGAATTATTCTTTATGGCCAAACAGGCAAACCAGAAAAAACAAAAGAAAAGTAAGGAAAAATTCGCCTCACTGCAAAAATCAATAAACGAATTTCGAAATATTAAAGTTGAACTCTTTTGAAAATTTTAAGAATTTCATGAAGAATTTCTACAGGAATGTGTGTGTGCGTGTGTGTATATGTTTGATTATGTTTTGGTTGTGTATTTGTGTCTATGTTATTTTTTTTTTTACAAAATTCTCTCAGAAGAATTAATTTCTCTACAACAGAAGAAAAAAAAAACAAAAGAGGAAAATGAGAGAAGAGAAGAAAATTCTATAAAGAAAATATAGAATTTAGAATTCGTAGAATGAACAACAACAAAGGAAAAATAAATAAATCGCAAAAGAAATTTAATTACAGCAAAAAAGGAAATAAAACAAAAAAATCAAAATTTAACAAATTCAAAAATTTTAAAAACAAAAAAAAATTTCCAAATAATTTTCATTTGAAAATAGGAAAAATTCTAAAGAAAACACGCACAATTCATAAAATAAAATCAAATCAAAACAAAGAAAAAAAAATATATTAATTTCTGTAAATAGAAAAACACACAGCACACAGCACACAGCACACAGCACACAGCACACAGCACACAGCACACAAAGCACCCAAAATAAAAAAAAATAAAACTTTTTACGTTTCTAAAAGAAAATTTTCAATTTACTAAAATCCAAAATAAAAACAATTACAAGGAATAATGGGAGATGTACGGGTGATAGGATGAAAAATTCTTAATTAATTTAATTAAAAAAAAAAAATAAATAAATAAAAAATTGTTAAAAAAATTGTAGAAAATTGTTTGTTTTCTTTTTGTGCTTACCTTGTTCTCCTAAATATTTTGCTCTTTTTACTGTAACGAAAGAATGAAACGAAAAGAAAGAAAGAGAAAAAAATTATGAATGATTTTTAATTTAAAAATTAAAGAAATTTACAAAAAAAAAAAAAAACAAAAAAAAACAAAAAGAGGAAAATGAAGAAAGTACAAAATTTTACAACAAAAAATAAATAAAAGAGAAAATTTTCATCTTTTCGTTATTTTTCATTTTCTTCCTTTAACTTTTTCTTTTTTCCATTTTCCATTTTCTTCATCTTCTTCTACTTTTTATTTCTTTTAAATTAGATTTTTTTTTTTTTTTTTTATAATTTATTTAAGATTGAAAAGGAAATTAAGTCACAGGTCGTTCTTTCTAAGAAACGTAAAACAGAAAAGAAAAGAGAAAAAAGAAAATAAAGGAAAAAAAAAAGAGAAAAAAAAAAAGTAAAGTAAAAGGAAGGTATTCCTATATTTAGAATTAATTTAAAAAAAATTGTGTACAAGGAGTAAGAGAGTCAGAGAGTGTAAGTAAGTGGTGTTAGAGTGATACAGACATAAATCGTGAATATAAAATAATTAAAAGTTAAAAGGAGGCAAACAAAAAAAGTAAAAAAGAAAATTAAATTGAAGAGAAAAAAAAAAAAATTATACGAAAAATTGAAGAAGAGAAAATAAAATATTTTTCAATGAAAAATCATCCAGATTATTTTTACAAATAATTCAAATATTTCGTTAATAAATTCATTTATTCATATTATCTTTGATCGAACATAAGCGGGTGGAAGTTTGTAGTTGTTTTTTTTTTTAGTTTTTTGCAAAAACAAAAAACTAAAAAAAAAAACTAAAGAAAAACTATTGAGAAAATTTCTTGTGAAAAAATTGATTTAATAAGAGAAAGTCACAAGTTAGCCACTATGAAAAGTGAACAATTTATAAATTGTATTAAAGAAAGTTTAATTTATTCTTGTGTGTGATAAAAAATGAATTACGATAAGCAATTGAATTTTATTCCTGTGAAAGGGATTGGATGGGATGATGGTTGAGTGTATGAAGTAAAAGTTACAAAATATATTAATAAATATAAATTTTGATTTTTGTTGAAATTAATAAAATTACGTTAGATTTTGAAGAGAAATTCAAAGAAAAATATTTTTTCTTATTGAATTAAATTCAGATGACGTGTGCTTAAAATATGATTTGGCACTCACAGTAGGCAAAAATACAAATTTCTTAAAAAAAATACAAAAAAGAAATAAAAAGTCAAAATAAGAAAATTCAATAAATTATTTACATGAAATCGTGTTTTCTTTACTTTTCCTTTTCCATTTACTTTATATATATATATATATTTTTTTTTTTATTCTTAAATGACCGTCATAATAAATGTATGAAGGTGCTTAACCTTTAATCACAGAATCAAACGAATTTTTAGAAACTTAAAAATTCTTTCCACTGAACAAATTGAAAAATCTATAAATGAAACGGAACAAACCTTAAACAGAAAGACGAAAACGTTTGGGAAATATTGGCAGAAAAAAAAACAAATCAAAATCAACAAAAAAAAAAAAAAATCAACAATAAAAACTAATTAAAAAAATCTAATCAATAATTTACTTATTTCACCCCCAATAATGACCAACAGAAATTCATTCTAAACTACAAAAATCTATAACACAAGAAATAAATAAATATTCCAACTACAACTTTTCTATTTTTTTTCTTTTTATATTTTCTTTTTGTTTGTTTGTTTCTCTTTAAAGAGAAAACCATTTTTTTCTCTCTCTCTCTACGCTACAGAAGAAACAAAACAACAAAAAAAACAACAACAAAAATAAAGGAAAATGTTTTGAATCAATAAAACAAAAAAAAAAACTGTAGAAAGAAAAACTAAAAATAAAATTCAATAAATACGAAAAGGCAAGTGTCGAGGTGTCCAAATAAATAAATAAAGAAGAAAAAAAAAATCTAAACACAAAACATTAAAAATTAGTGATTATTTTTTTTTTTTTGTTCTTCCTTGTTTTCTTCTTCATTTCTTTTTTTTTTTTTGTTTTATTGTTTTATCGAATATTATGAAATTCCAATTAGAAAATAAATGAAGAGGAAGAGAAACGCAAATATGAAAGAATGCTTTGAAAATAAGGAAGAGGCACTCGATAAAATGATAGATTATATCAAAATCACAGGCATAATTAACAAATTATGAAACCTATATAATTTTAATAGTACTAATAACCTAGTAGTAATAGTAGTAGTATTAGTAGTAGTAGTAGTAGTAGTAGTAGTAGTAGTAGTAGTAGTAGTAGTAGAAGTAGTAGTAGTAGTAGTAGTAGTAGTAGTAGTAGTAGTAGTAGTATTGTACTAATAAGCTAGTAATTGATGTACTATAAATTGAATAAACAATAAAAAAAAAGAGGATGAGTAAAAAAAGAAGTTAACTTTAAAGAAAATCACAAACAATAAGAAAAAATAAGAAAATTCAAAATTAAACAAAAAACAACGAAAACGAAGAATATTCTTCAAACCTGATTTTCTTTTCTATTTTCTTTTTTTTTTTTTTTCTTTTTGCAAAAAAAAAAATTCACCAAATTTTTATAGACGAACAAGAAAGAGACAGTGAGTGAGAGTGTAAAAGAGATAGATGTTCACTGGTTCACTGATCTTAAAATATTTAAAAGTTTTTTTTTTTTTGTGGTTGTTTTCCACTTAAATATTTATTAACTATTATTTGTTGTTGTTGCTGTATGTTGTTAATAGAAAAGAGGAAAATAGAATTTTCCTTTTTAAAAATTTATTGTTGTTGTTGGTTTTTATTTCTTTAATTCCAAAAAAAAAAGTAACTAAATAAAATATTCAAAGCTTTTTGTCAAAAAAAAAAAAAAAACTTTCTTCTTTTTTTTTTTAAACAAAAAAAATAAAGAAAAACGAACAGAGGAAATTTAAAAATAGAAAGTATTTTCTAAAATTTCGTCAAATTTAAATAACAACAATTAGAACAACAACAATAATAATCATAGATTAGGGGACAAGACAAACAAACGGACACTAATGTCAAGTTTTACAAATATATTTTAAAAGACGTTTGAATAAAAGAGTGAGTGAGAAAGAGAGAGAGAGAGGCACAGAGTTTTATTCCAAAGAATTTAAGAAAAATAATAAAAACAATTCTACTTCACTTCACATTAGTCTTTAAATAATATTTACGTGAGAAGAAAATTTGTTGGGAAAATTATTATGAATTAAAAAAAATATGGTCACCACAGTCGTCATTCACTGTTTACGATTGAAATATTGTTAACTTTGATTTATTTAATTCCACATAGTTGAAAATTTTTTTAATTGTTTTTTTTTTTTTTACCAATTATTCAATAAAAAAGGCAAAGTCAATAGTAAAGGACAAATGTACAAAATTTTATCTCTCTAACTACTTACAAAAAACAAAGAAACTAAATTTTAGTGAAAAACTTAAGAATTTGAAGGAATTTGAAGTGAGTAAAACATGTGACAATAAAAATTAAATTAATAAGTAACATCTAACAAAAAGAACGTAATCAAATAGAATCAAAATTAGAAAGAAAAAAAAAAAAAAAATGGTAAATGGAAAATTTTGAATAGAAAACAGATGAAAATTTATTGTATTAATGAAAAGTATAAAAGTGGAAATTATTTGTTCATTCTAATTGTTTATCGATAAAATAAAAACAGAATTATTATTATCAATAATTTGGTTGTTGTTTATTATTATTGTTGTTGTTGTTATTGGTACATTACATATTGTTATAATTTATTTATATTTTCCCTTCTCTCGTTCATTTTATATTTTATTTCAATTTTCTTCTATTTAATTTTCTTTTTTTTTGTTTGTTTGTTTGTTTATTTGTTTGTTTGTTTGTTTGTTTGTTTATTTTTCACTTGTTCCATTTTATTATATTTATATTTTTATTTTTCTTCCTATTTTCCCTCATTTTTTTTTTTTTTCTTTTTCTCTCATTTAATTTTAATCCGTACACACATTAGATAGGTAATTTTCAAATAACAGTGAAAGAAACAACATTTTATCCAATACGTAGATCGTAAAATAAATAAAAAATAATAATAATAATAATAATAATAAAGTAAATCAACTTATAGAGGTAATGGGAGGTAATGGAAGGTAATGAGAAAATGTAAAATTAATTATTTAATTGTAATTAAATCATTATCACATTTTTTTTTTTCATTCAAATAATTCCGTCAAATGTTATTAATTTTTTGTTACATAACAAATATAATTGTGAACTTTATACATGAAAAATTGTAATTGAAGTACCATAAGAAGCACATTGTGGCTGAATAAAAAAAATAGATGACACTCATCAATATAGTTATAACATCAGCTTAGTAAAAATACAAATTTTAGATTCCGTGTCTTACATATGGACCGGAACAGAGTTGATAATTACAAGACAATTACAATTACAAGACAAGTCCTAAATAATCTTATCCACCTACCAAATAGTATCGTCTATCAAAATTTAAAATATTAAGATTTTAATGATAATCGAAGGAACACGTTAATTTAGTCACTTGACTAAAAATATAATTTATGTATACAACTTAAATATTTCTGTAACAATTCATATAAATAAAAAAAAAAAAGTCACACAGAGGTCAAAATAACGTCAATTAAAACAGGGATAAAATTTAAATTATTTACTTTTAACATTTAAAATAAACCCAATTTTAGTTTTTTTCTCATTTACCCCCATTTTTTTTTTTTTTTTTTGCACAAAATTAAATTCAAATGTGGCAAAATATACAAAAAGTTTAAAAACAATATTTAATACATAATATTATTTTTAAATTACTTTATACTGTTGTTTAGTCACCCATACTAAACCCTGAACATTACCCATTTATTTGATGGTATGAAAAACTGTAAAAGAGAAACTTAAAATTGAAAATTCCTAAAAATTGAAATTGATATGGATGAATTTGGTACAAAAAAAAAAAAAAAAAAGAAAATATAATATACCGAAAAACGTGTAATAGGAAAATAAAATAAAATAAAATAAAAAGGAACCAAAAAAAAAATATTTGTTCGTCTTTATTTTCAAAAATTTAATTAAACTTTTTCTTTTCGTATCGTATGTTGGACTCTTCTTCTGTTGTTGTTGTTGTTGTTGTTGTTTTTTATTATTATAAAATTTTCGTATATAACGTTATCTGTTAATAAACGTGTAAAAAGCGAATAAAAATAGGTGAGTGTAGAAGAATAAAAATTACTTAGTTAATTAGTCTAAAAATGCGTACATACGTAAAATATATTTATAATGACTTTACATTATGACTCATTTGAATTTCAATTAAATATTTGAATGGCAGCCAATACTAACAAATAAATAATAAATGGTGTTATCAATAAATTCACCAATAAATAAAGTAAATAATTCTAATCAAAACCATATTGTCGTAACAGAACAACAAATATAAAAAAAAAATTATTTATTCAAATTTTATTAAATTAATTTTAATTAATTTATTTTTATTTATATTTTTTTAATCTGAATATCTTTGGCTATCGGTCAAAATTCAAGTGAAAATCTAAAAACTCTTTTCCATAAATAAATAAAACATTTTTTTCTTTTTTCAATTTCAACAATAAAAAAAAACCTCTATTAAATCAGAATGTTCACTCAATCACATTCTAACCCCATCCATATTTCATCGCCTATAAACAACACACACACACACACACACGCACACAAACACACGCACACACGCAAACACACGCACACACACACAAACACACGCACACACAACACACACATGCCGAAACACATAAATTGCATTAAAAAATAAAAGAAGTGCGAGAGAGAGAGAGAGAGAGAAAATAGAAAATAAAAACGGATGAAAGAAAAACCAATTAAAACAACAACATAAACCGCGATAAAAAAAAAACAATACAAGAAGGAAAGAAAATGATAATGAAAATGAGAATGAAAATGAAAATGAAAAAGAAAAAGAAAAAGAAAAAGAAAAAGAAAAAGAAAAAGAAAAAGAAAAAGAAAAAGAAAAAGAAAAAGAAAAAGAAAAAGAAAAAGAAAAAGAAAAAGAAAAAGAAAAAGAAAAAGAAAAAGAAAAAGAAAAAGAAAAAGAAAAAGAAAAAGAAAAAGAAAACACAACAGAAAAAAAATATATATCTACTCACGTCCAAAAAAAACCTCACAAGTCAAGGTTAATGGTTTTCTTTTTATTATTTCTAAATAATATTTATTTTTTTATGTGACATTTTTTTTGAAAAAAAAAAAAAAAAATGACTACTGAGAAGAAAAGACAAGAAGAAAAGGCAAGAAGAAAAGTAAACAACTAATAAAAGTTTTCATTACAAATTTTTTTTATATTTGTACAAAATAAATAGATTCACTTTGGCTACCTTCAAGCAATTCCCTATGTACGTACATCTCATAATACTTCCATCACTCATATACACACACACACACACACACACACACACGCAACCATACACGCACACACAATACATAGGTAACATAAAACACATGTGCACATTGAAAAGTCACCCATTCATTCAATCAATTTTGTACATTTTGTACATATTTCTATTTAACCATCTTCTTCATCCCCTTTTTAATAAATACCCCTAAGCATTCACCAAGTAAAAACACAACAAATAAAATGGAAAATAAAATATTTTTTAAAGTTGAGAAGAGTTTTTAATTTTTTTTTTTTTGCTTTCTATCAATATTTTAATAGTTTTTCCGAGATTTTTTCTATTTCCCTATTTTATCGCCTAATTAAATCTCGTCTATTTTTACTTTTTTTTTTTTTTTTTTTTTTCAAATTACATCAAAAAAAAAAGCCTTCACAAACTTCCTCTCCTCACTCAACATGTTCCATTTTAACCATTCTCTCACTCTACACTTTCTATTACTGTCTCTTTTCCATTTTCATCCACAATTTTATCTCTATCTCTCTCTCTATCTCTGTCTCTCTTTCTGTTTGTCTAAAACAATGTTTATACTTATAAATATGTCTAGTCTGTCATTCTCTGTCTTTCTTTTTCACCTTTTTTTTTCTGTTTCTGAAGAAAAGTATAAAATTTAATAATATTATGAAAATAGATTTGAAAAAGGAAGAAAATATTTTAAAGAAAAAATATTTTAAAGGAAAATGTTAAAAAGAAAAAAAAAGGGGTGGTGGAGAGCAATGAAGACAGAAGACAAAAGTAAAAGGATGAAAAAAAAAAAAAGGTACTAAAAGAATACAGTTTTTTTTTTTTTTCTTCTTTCTCCTCATTCTTATATTTTCTTACATTTCCCTTTTTCTTTATGATGTTTTTCTTACATTTTTTTTTTTTTTTTCATTGTTGGTTGGGTATAACATAAAGGTATAATATTTGAAGAAGAAAAAGAAAAAGACGAAGAAGAAGCAAAAAAAAGAAAAATAAAAATAAAAATAAACGAAAAGGTTTGCTAAAAGAAAAGTATAAAAATAGAATTATTAACTTTTTACTTTTATGACTTTTTGATTTTTGATTTTTGATTTTGTTTTTTACTTTTGCGTTCTAATCAGATTGTTGTGTTCCATTCAATATTAAAATTAAATTTTTCTTAATCATATCGTACCAAATAGAGTTAAAGTGAAAAGTAACATCCAGATGCTGAACATTAAATTTATTCAGTTTTTTTTTTTTTTTGTTATAAATTATTGTCAGATCCACCTACACTCACACACCCCTACAGATTGAATTAAAAAATAATTTCTATGGGTTAGCATCCATAAAAAAAATTACACAAATTTTTAACACTTTTGATTTTTATTCTACATTTTTTGTCAGTTTTTGTTTAGGGATATGTGTGTATGTGTGTATGACTAAAAGCACTGAAAGAAAATTGTTTTGTATTTGTATTGTATTTATTTGTTGTTGTTGTTGTTTTTCTTTTTTTTTTTGAAAAACTACAATAATTTCACTTCATTATTGTTGTTATTGCTTATTTTTCATTTTCACTCTTTTTTCTTCTTATTTTTGTTTTTTTATTTTACTTAATAAATTTTAACCCATTTTTTGTCTCTTCTTCTTCTTCTTCTTCTTTTTTTTTATTTTCACTCTGTTTAACATTATGTGTCTTGTTGCATTCGATTATATTGATGGTATAGATAATAATATAATTGACAAATAAACGAAAGAGAGAGAGAGAGAGAAAAAGACAAAAGATAAAGTGAAGAAAAATAAATAAAATAATAATTATGGCAAATAAATTATTATTTTTATAAATATAAAAATAAAGATGATGTGTGATAAGTGAACAGGAAAATGTCTAATCAAATTTAGCTTCTTTCTTTATTATTTGTTATTGTATTTTTATAAGGTCAGACAATTGATTGTTGATAAAAATTATAAATTAATAATTTATTCTTAATTATTGCATATTTTTTTTATGATTACGGAAAGGTAATAAATTCAATACAAAAACAACAAGAACAAAAACAAGAAAGAAAAAATGTTTTTGTTGTTTGAATTAAAATCAAATTTTTTTAAATTAAAATATTACTTATGAAAAGGATTAAAAACTAAAGGAGAATAAGTGAATGCCTTTTAAAAATGTAAATATATTGTAATTTACAAAAGATTTTCGTTTGTTTGTAATGTAAAGGTAAAATTATGTCTACCAGAATTAAATAGAATTTATTTATAGAAGCGAAAAACAAATATTGATAACAAAGAACGTCACAGAGAGAGAGAGAGAGAGCGAGAGAAACAGAGAGAGAGAGAGAGAGAGAGAGTGAGAGAGAGAATTGTATTTTTTGATGTACTTAAAATACAATACTTAAGAGGCATAATTTTCTGCTAAACACATCAAAGTTAAGTGGATTTTTTTTTTCTCTGAAAAAGAATCGGTCAACCGTATTTAATGAAGTAAATTTTTTTTTTTTTTTTGCTGTTTTCCTTTTTACGTTTTTCTCTGTTTTGTTTTGTCTTTTTTTTTTTTTTTGGGAAAAATAACACACACACACAGACACACAGAAAAAGGAAAAAAACATTTTTCGGATTTTTTTTTTTTTTTTTAAAAAAAAAAGAAGAAAATTATGAAAAATATTTCAAAGGAAAAAATTTGAAAATTATTTCAATATTATATTGTGTAAAATTTTGCCATTTATTTAATTATTCTCACGCAATGAATAACGTGTTTTCTTTATATACTTTTTCTTTTGTAGGTCATTGTTACATACAGTTAAAGTATCTTGAATTGACTTGTATAAGATGAATTTAAATCTTCAATAAATAAATAAATAATATTGTAATTGAAAACTTACAATTTTTTTCTGAACAATAATTAAAACACGTTGTCACAGCGTGACTCTTATCATTTAAAGAAAATCGGAATAATAAAATTAATTAAAGTGAATTATTTTAACTAGAAATTATTTATTTTTTTTTTCAGAATCATTTAGAATTTTCTTTGAACATATTTTCCTTTCTTTCTTTCCCCCCACCCTTTCTTTCTTTCTTTCCTTTGCTTATTCATTAAAAAAATTCCTTCTATTATTCAGAATTTCATTGAACATATTTTATTGATAATGAACAACTAACTAACTAACTAATCAACAACAACAATAAATATCAACAAGAATAATAAAGTAAAAAATAAATTTAATTGAATTAATTTTTAAAATATTTATATAGAAAATATTTAGTGAAAATTTATGTGTACGAATTATTTTCTTGAATATGTCATGAGTACCATACAGTTTCTATAATTAATTGTAATTCTTATGACTTAAATAGAGGAAAAGGATTTTTTTTTTTTTTGTCATTATAGAAAATTATTATTTCATTGAATTTTCTTTGACTTTTTCGTTTTCTCTTCTTTCCATTTCTTTTTCTTTTTTTTTGTTTTTTTTTTTTTGCACGTGCAGACTAGAAAGAAGAAGAAAAATAAAGAAAATAAAAGGAAAAACAGAAAGAGAGAAACATATTTGACCTTCAAAAATAAAAAAAAAATAATAAAAAGGAGAGCAAAATTTTTTTGATTTTATAAAATTAAATTATTTGTTCTCGTTTTTCTTCTTCTTCTTTCTTTTCTCCGTTCAGTTTTCTTGTTTTCTTGTTTTTGTTTTTTTTTGTTTGAATAAATTTCTTATCGTTTTTTTTTATTTTATGCCGATTTACTTTTTCTCTTTTTTTTTTTTCTCTTTTTTTATTATCATGATTTTAGTGAATAGAAAGAGATACAATGATATTAGTTTTGTGTATAGAAGGAAAAGAGATAAATTTCTAAAGATATAAATAATATAAAAAATATAATATAATGTCATCATTTTCCATTTTCCATTTTCCAATTTTTTTTCTTTGAAGTTGTTTTAGAAAAAAAAAATAAAGGAAAAATAAAAAACGAGAAAAAAATAGAAAAATAAAGGGAAAAAAAAAGAAAAATGGAGTGAAAAAGAGAAAAACAGGTAAAATAAAATCTCATTCTACAAAATTTTATTATTTCTCTAAAAGAAAAAACAAACAAACATATTATAAAGAGGATACAGAGTGACAAGAGTTAGATGAAAAGATTCATTCATGTGTTTTTATAAACATTTTATTTTAGTTCACCTACGCAAATATTGTACAGATACAGACACAAACGTTATATACACACCTACTGGAATCATGTCAATATTCCACTTCAACTATGTTTCTATTGAATGGGAACAAAACAACAACAACAACAACAAATGTACATTATTCTGTTTTGAAGAAAATTTATATTGGCTGGTCAAAAATAATAAATTCCTTTTATAACATTTGTTCATAACAGTATATACTACTTAATTAGTATTAGAATTGGTACCTATATATTGGTATCGGTAGACATTAGAAAAATTATGTACACGACACGTATATAAAGTAAATCATAATGGATATTTAAAATATATATTAAATACATACACAAACACTCACACATACAATGATGAAAATCAGAAAATACTAACTCAGTCAACTGATTCAAATTTTTTTTATAAATAAAAAAAGTAAAAAAAAAAAAAAAAAACACCTTATTCAGTCAGTTTGAATAAACTCATTCTATTTGAACATCACCCATTCTACCCATAATTTGTCACCATCTTTCTCATCATATCAGTCATCATTTTTTGCCAGTGTTGCCAATTTAATTTTTATGTTTTAGGTTTTTCCATCTTTACATTTTACATTGTTGAACTTTTCTAACTGAAAACCAGCTTTCCTGGTTAACTTTAATTCTAGTTTTTCTTTCTCTTTTAAAAGGAAAATTATTATCTTTTTTTATTTTGAAAAGAAGCAGACTCAAAAGAATTTTAATAAATGAAAGAAAAGTTTTAGTAAGTTAACATGTTTCAGAATAGTGGTTTTAGAAACATTTTCGTTTTCCTTTTATTTTTAGTTTTATTTTTCTTCTTCTTTTACAAGAAGTCAAAAAGAAAAATGCGGATAAAAAGTTTAGTGTAAAAAATTTTCTATGGGAATTAATCGGATATTATCCCACACCTAAAATACACATAAACATAAATATTTATATACATACATACACACACACACACAGATAAAAAATACACACACGATAACCAATATTTTTGTTTTATTTTATTTTGCAGCTGCTTTTCTATCTAAATCTCTGTCTCTCAACCCCTTTATTTTTCTTTATATCTGTCAGTATGTCTATTTTACTCTCACCTCCCTAATAGCCAGTATTTTATATAAAAAAAAAAAGAAAAACATCAAAATAAGCAACAACAACAACAACAACGCCAACAACTAAACACAAAGAGAATGATGGAAAATAAACCACCCCACAAATTCCATTTACATTTATTTTTACCTCTTTTACCGTTATTTTTGTGTAATGGATTGAGAACGTGAGAGGGCAGGAGTTGATTTAAGATAATTTTTTTGTTCGTCCTTGTTGTTGTTGTTGTTGTTGTTGTATTACATATATATTTTTTTGGTCTCATCATCGTGAAAAAAAAAAATACAGAACCTTCTCTCTCTTTGTTGGCTTATTTTATTTTATTTTTAAAATATAATTTGTTTTTTTTTTCTCTCTCCTTCCTTTTTTTTCTTCGTCTTCTTCATAAAGAGAAATAAAGAAAAATGTACAAGAAAGAAGAAGAAAAAGAGAAGATGGATTTGTTTTTTTTTTTTTGACTGTGATTGGTTTGAGAAATGTATTAAAATACATAAAGAAAAACTGATAGAACATTTATTTCGGGAAAATTAGATGACTAAGGGAGGAGAGAGCAAAAAAAAAAAAAAAAAACAAAATGAAAAATATATAATTAATTTTTCTTTTACTTTTCTTCCTCCGGTTAAATTTTGTTTTGAGATAAATTCAATAGAGAATTTTAAATTTACAGTAAGACAAAATAAAAGGTTAAAGTTGAATATAGAAAATGTACAAGTGACAAAAAGAATTGAGACAATTGACAATTATCACTAAAAAGATATTTTGGAATGGTAAAAAAAAAAAGAAATTTCTTTGGATGAGAATCAACAATTGTTATTTTGCACGACAAAAAAATGTATTTAAAATGACAGATTGAATTCAATTTTTATTTTTACGTCAACAAGTAAGTTTTTTTTTTTTTGTTTTTTTTTCTCAAACAAAAATAAATAAATTTCTTTCTCTTTTATTCTTACGTTATGTTGTTGTGTGTTGTTGTCTTTGTACCTTTTTTTTTGAAAATTTCCCAAATTTTCATTTCCTCCAAATTTTTCAAATAAAATTCAATATTATACCGACCGGAAATTGAAAGGGTCCCCATGTTTTAATGTCTGTATAACGTAACATGTTTGTTTGTTTGTTTGTTTGTTTTTTTTTTTTCTTCAGAGAACAATTTAATGAAAGATAATTCATAACAGTAAATCTATTGACTTTTCTTAATTTAAAATCAAAAGTATTTTGATTAATGAAAATAGCCTCTAAATAGCCTCACAAATACAACATTAAATGTGAACAGACTGACAATGACCTAATTTTTTAATGGGTTTTTATTTTTGTTTTTGTTTTTGTTTTTTGATAATAAAATTTAATTTCCATTTATGCATTTGATGTACGTGATTAAAAATTTTTAATTCAATTTTAATTGTGTATCATTACATTTATTAACAATAAAATTAATGCATTTCGATATTATTATGATCAATTAATAAATTATTATGATCAAAATATGATGGTGTAAAATTTTAATGAGAACGATGAAAAATTTTTTAATGATTACATAAAAGAGTAAACTTCTGTTTAATTTATATAGTCAATAATTATCTTTTGTTGAATTAAAATTTTATGAACACTAAGTAATAACTACAACAAAATCATTTAATTCTATAAACAATTTAAATGATATAAACAATTGATTTTCTTCTTTCTTAATTTCACTTAAATCTTGTTAAAATAAGAAAAACTTTATTAACAAGATAATGGTGATCGATTCTGTTTTTTATCTTTAGTTTCTCAGTTACTAAAAGACAATTTTAACTTTTCTCACTCTAGAAACTGAGATGAAAACATAAATGATATTGAGAGAGAAAATTTAACATTTCAATTCTTTTATAACGTAGAATTTAGAACCAATAAATGTATTACAGATGTTTGTTTATAACTAAAATAACTGACAATATGCTTTCTCTCTCTAACAACAAATTAGAAAGAGAATTTTCTTAAAAATATAAATTTTTAAAGATTTTTATTATATCAGAATTTTAAGCTCTTATTATTTTATACGAAGAAACCCATTAGAATTTTCCCTACATCAAAAAAAGAAAAAAAAAAGAAAAAATAGAAGAATTTCCACAAAATAATAATGAATGATGGTTAAATTCTTAGAAAATTAAAACAAGACAAAAAAAAAAAAAAATTGAATCAAAGAAAATTTCTATAAAAGAAAGAAAAGTGTTGTGTTTAAAAAGAAAGTGATGAAAATTAATTAATTATTTAAAATTTAAAAATTTATTTACCTGTAACATTTAACAGTGACATTATACTCTATTGGTGAACGGATTTTTTTTTGTTTTTCTTTTTTCCTTTTTGTTTTTCCTTTTTGTTTTTCTTTTATCCAATTAATTGAAACATAAACAAAATGAAAAAATTTAATTTAATTTTTTCTCTATACAAATTTTTCTTTATTGTTTTCTCCACTTATTTCTTCTTCTTCTTCTTCTTCTTTTTCTTCTTTTTCTTCTTCTTCTTCTTCTTATTTCAAATAATCACTTCCTTCCACTTATTCTTATTTTTTTACGTATTTCTTCTGTTGTTATTTTTTTTTTTTTTCCTTTTTCTTCTTCTTCTTCTTCTTCTTCGTTTCTCTGCGGTTTTTACTTTTACCGTTGTTATTGTTGTTGTTGTTCTGTTTTTTTTTTTTTCTTGTTTTTTGTTCTGTTTTTTTTTTTTTTAAATCACTTTATTCTTTCTTCTTCTTCTCTTTACGTTTACGTTTTATCGTCGCTATTTGTTGTTCTGTTTTTACTTGATTTTTAATTTTTCTTTTGAAAAACATTAAAAAACGTAAACACTAAAAAACAGAAAATTTAAAGAAAGAAAAAAAAAAAAAAAAACAAACACAAAAAAAAAAAAAATTGTTTCCTTCTAACTTTTTTTATTTTTCTTTTTTTATTTTGTATTTTATTTGCGGAACTTTTTATTAAGGGTGGGGGGGGGGGGGGGATTTTTTGTTCGCGTTCACTTCCTTTGTTTTTTTTTTTTTTTTGCTTCCTCTTTTTACGTGCACTTATCCCTACACTAAATATTTAATCTTTTGCATTTTGTTTTTTTTTTTTAAATTTGTTTGTTGCTTTTTATTCCCTATATTTTCTTACTAATTTTCTTCTTTTTTTTTCTTATCGAATTTTTTTTTACTTTATTTTTTTAAATTTTTTTCTTAAATTTTAAATTTATATATTTTTTTTTATTTATATTAATTTTTTTTTAAGCACAAAATCACAATTTTCCATTTTATGTATTTTATTTATTTATTTATTTATTTTTGAACTAAGAATATTTTTCCATATTTTTCCATATTATTTTTTTTTTTTTTACCGTTTTTTAATTTCTCGTTTCGCGTGTCTCCTTTTCTCGTTTCACTTTCGCTAAATATTTTTTTTTTTTTTTTGTATTTCTTTATTTTAACTTTTATTAAATTTTAAATTTTTCTTAATTAATTAAATTATTTAATATTATAATATTGGAGATTTTCTTCTTTAATATTTAATTAAGTAACAATAATTAATTTAGTGGAGACTTTTTTTTTTTTAATTTAATTTTTTATTTTTTTTTTTTACTTTTTTTTCATTCAACTTTTATTTTGGTTGCTTTTGTTGTTTTTTTTAGTTTCTAGTTTTTTTCTTTCTTTCTTTTTGGAGACTTTTTATTTTTGTTTAATTATTACAATAATTTTCATACTTCATTTATTTAATTTTGTTACAAATAAAATATTCACTTCCGTTTTCACTTCTTCTTCTTCTTGTTTTTTTTTTTAAATTTTCGAATTTTAAATTTTTTTCCAATTTTATTTTTTTGTTGGTTTCAGTTTTTTTTGTTTTTGTATTTTTTAAATATTTTTTTTGACTTTAGTTTACTTTTTGTTTTCTTTTTTGTTTTTTTTTTTTGTAATTTTAATTTAATTAATTTTAATAAAAATTATCTAATTTATACTTTTTTTTATTTTTACTTTTTTTTTACTTCTTTTAAGTTTTCACAACAAACAAATAAATTTATAATAAATATATAATTTTATGGGTAAAATTTTTCTTTTAATTAAATTTTAATTAATTTTATTTAATGAGCACTCACTTTATTAATACAATTTTTGTTTTTTTTGTTTTTTTAATTTTTAACTTTTTTAATTTTTTTCTTTCTCTTTTTATTTTTCTCTAAATTTCTCTTCTTTTGTTTTGATTTTCTTACATTTTCATTTATCAAATAATTTTTATTTTTTCGGTTGTTTTTTTTTTTTTTTGTTTTCTTTACTTAATATTTGTTTGGTTAGCGTGGGTGGGGGTTTGTTTTATTGTAGTTGTTATGATTTCGAAGGGTTGAGGGTGCGGAATGTGTTTAGGGGTAGTTGTTTAGTTTGATCAGAATGAAAAAGGAAGAAAGTTCTTTATTTTATATTAACTGGATGATAATTGTTGAATTCTTCACGTCTTCCCGTTTTATTTCTGTTTTTATTTAATTAAAATTTTCTACGAAAATTAACTTTCCTTTTTGGGTCCTGTTATTTTCTTTTGTCTTATTTTTAATTTTATTTTTATTTAAAAAAATTTTTTTTTTTCTCTGGTGAGCAAAGCGCACTGTTCACACGTCCGTTAACGACAAAATAATGAAAAACAAAACAGAAAAAAAGAAAACCTTCTAGCAGTAAAAAAACAACAAAAAAAAAAAAAAACGTAGAAAAAAAGAACAACAACTACAAAATATTGATAAGAAAACCGATGAAAAATACGACAAGAAAGAGAAGAAAAAAAAAATTAGAGAAAAACAACAACAATTGTGGATTTTTTGGATAAAGAAAAAAAATAATAATCAAAAGGAGAATAAAGAAAAATAAACAATGAAAATAAGAATAAATTAAATGAAAAGAAGAAAAAAAAATTAAAAAAGAAAGAGAAAAAAAATCAGTCTGTCAATAAAAAAAAAAAAAACGGTAAAAGAGAGAAGAACCAAAAATAACAGAAACAAAATTATGTTTTGCTGTTTTGTGTTTATATATATTTTTTTTTTTTTGCTTTTGGTTTTGTTTTTGTTTTTGTTTTTTTATAAATGAAAACCACAATCACGATAAACACGCACAATAATTTACTGATTATTAATTTCGTTATTACGTTTCTATTCTTCTTCTTCTTCTTCTTTTTTCTTCTTCTTGTTTTTCCTTTTCTGTTTCGTATTTTTTCTCTCCGTTGCTTCTTCTCCTTCTTCTTCTTCTAATTTTTTTTTTGTTTGGTTTTTGTATTTAATTAACTCTTTCTCGCTTTTATTTGTGCTTTTTTCTATTTGGTGTTTTTATTCTTTTTTTTTTTTGTTTTTTTCTTTGGTTTTCTGTGTGTTGTGTGTGTGCTTATTTTTTGTTATTTAATTTTAGAAATTAAAGAAAAAAAAAACAAGTTTTTTCCGTTATTAATTTTTCTCTTTTATTATTTATGAAAATAATAAATTTTATAAATAAAGAGAGAGAGTGAGACAGACAGATTTTATAAATTCAGCTTCTCTTTATGTTTCTTCTTCTTTTTGTTTTTGATTTGTTTTCAATTATTTTTAATGAAATAATGATAATTATGTTTCTTTCTTTCTCTCTCTCTCTTTTAATAATTCTGTTTCCTTTATTTTCCTATTTGCTACTCTTCTTTTAATTCGTCTTCTTGTGTTTTTTTTGCTTAATTAATTTTTGTTGAAATTAATTACAAAAATTACGTTTATTCACTTTCCTTCATTTTCCTGTTTTATTTGTTTTTGTTGTTTTTGTTTTTGGTTCTTTAAATAAAATTCAACAAAATCTGGTGAGAATAAAAAACCAACATTATTTTCTCTTGTACCCACCCCTCAATATTTTTTACACATTTTTCTTTTTCTTTCTTTTGTTCTCTCCTTTCACCCTCTCCTCTTTTCGAATTTTTTCTTTATTTTTAAATTTTTTTTGGTTTGTTTTTTGATTTTTTGATTTTTTTCGCTTTTTAAGTTTTTTTTTTTTTAAATTTAATGGTTTTTTTTGTTTTGATTCTTATTTGATTTTCAATTTTCTGATCTTTTCTTTTAATTATTTTTAATTTTCAATTTTTTTTTATCTTAATTTTAATTAGATGTTTTTTTTTTTTTTTTTTGCAAGTTGTTTTTAGTTATAGTTTTGTTTCTTTTGCTTTGTTTTTGTTTTTTGTTTTTTTTTTTGTTTTTTTTTGTTTTTCTTTTATAAATTATTGGCTGGAATTAATTTAATTTTTTTATAATTTTTTTTACGTTTTTTCTTCGTCTTTTTTATATTTATTTTAAAATTATGTTGCAAATAATAATTAAACATTTTTTCATTATTTTTTTTATTTATTGAAAATTTATGAAAAATTTGTTTGAAATTAAATTTTCTCACAGAGAATTTTCCCTTTTTTTATATTTTTATATTTTTTTTTTTTTGCTTTTTTTTTAGCTGCTTTAATTTATTCACTGATTTTTAATGCTTTATTTCTCAATAATTTCTTTTAATTATATGTTTTTTTTTAACTTGAATTTTCCGTCCCCCACCCAAAAATAAAAAAGAAACGTTTAAATTTTCTCACTTCAAAATTTTTCTTCTTTTTTCTTTCGTCTTTCTTTCTTTACAATTTTTTTTTTTTTTTTTTTTTGCCCCAAATCTTTTTAAATTAATTGAATCGTTTCTTTTCTTCTTTTTTTTTCTCGGGATTTATTTTCTTCTTCTTCTTCTTCTTCTTATTACGTTTATTGAAATTTTTTTGTTTTTTTTTTTTTTTTTAATTTTCCATACGAAAAATTTGGAAAAAAATTTATTACCTAGTGTCTCCTACTTCTACACTTCTTTTCTTTTCTTTTTGTC
This sequence comes from Pedicia rivosa, assembly GCA_963082725.1. Lineage (NCBI taxonomy): Eukaryota > Metazoa > Arthropoda > Insecta > Diptera > Pediciidae > Pedicia > Pedicia rivosa. The sequence continues at coordinate 7,611,491 of OY720156.1, read as the reverse complement.
AATCTAAATGATTCGTGGAAAAAAAATGTACAAAAAAATTTAGTAGTGAAAAAGAGAATCAAAAAAAAAAAACAAAAAAAAACAGGAGAAAAATAATTTAGAAAAACAAAAAAAAATAAAACAACTACAAAGAAAAAAGGATGAAAAGAAAAATTAGACAAGCAAAGAAAATCTCTTCTTCAACATACAAAAATACATAAAAATGAGAAGAAATTGAAAGAGAGAGAGAGGGAGAGAGAGAGAGAATAAAGACTTAGCTGCTTTTAATGAGCTTCATCGTAATTACATTTTGACTTTTTTTTTTAATTCTTATTTGTTGCTGTTGTTATTATTATTATTTATTGAAATTCGTAAAAAATTATTTTCAATTTGAAAAGCGTCAAAAGAAAAGAAAAAAAGAAGACAACTCTTACGACACATTAAAAATAAATACTAAATATAAGTAAAAGAAATATTTGTCCAAAACAGACTTGGACAGACTGAACTCGATCTATTAAAAATTCAATTGAATCTGTTCTGTACTGTGTCGCATCTCGCATGTTTACGAACTCATGTGAATGTGTGTGTGTGTGTGTGTGTGTATAAATGTGAGTGTATATTTATCAATGTATTTATATTATATGTGATAAAAGTGTTAGTACGGAAAGTTTGTAATAATGTGTGCATCATTGTATTTGTAAATGGGTGAATATTTTCTGTATTTTCCTTCTTCTTCTTATTCTTTTTTTTTTGTTTGCCATGTTTCATTGAATAACAGGTTAATTCAATCCAAAAATATCTCCATCCAATGCAGATGAATAATGAAAATGGGCGAATTGGAAAGAGAGAATTATTGTTGGAAGGGAAGCGAAAAAAAAAAAAGAATAAATAAATAAATAATAATAATAATAATAATAATAAAAAGGAATATAACCAAAAGTGTGTGTGTGTGTATATATTTGATTTTGTTCAAATATATACATTGTGGTGTGCTTTTAAGGAAGCTTTTATATATATTTATATAATTGTACGTATGTTAATGCTCTTTAGAATTCGTGCTTTCGCCTATTATAATATTCTAACGAAAAACAATAACAAGGAAAACTATTAATATTCCTCTAATTCATTTCTATAGACCATTTTCATTGTTTAATTTTCTCTTTTTCTCTCTCTCTCTTTCTTTCTCTTTTATTTTAATCACAAATTTTATCTATCGCTGTAATGAATGTAACCAAGGTACAGTTTTTTTTTTATTTTATTATTATTATTATTTGTTGTTGTTCTTGTATGAATATCAAAAGGGTTATTATCGTCTTTTAATTTTGTGAAATAAATGAGAATAGAAAGAGAAAGAATATTTAATAATAATAATAAACAAAACAATAAGAAATGAGAATATTAAAAGAAAAAAAAATTTGAATATATAAAAAAAAAAGAAAGAAGAAAAAGAAGAAGAAGAAAATTGTAATTAAATGACGTTAATTGTAATTATGTTTTATGTATTTCGTAAATTTCTTTTTATCAATGCGTGACATGTGTGTTTGTGTGTATACGTATTTGTGTGTGTATACGTATGTGTGTGTGTGTATGAATAGGTGAATTTAAAATGTATTCATGTGATGTGTGTGTGTGTGTGTTTATATTCGATTATGATTGTATATATGCGGCGAGATGATAGTTATGTTGGATTTATGTATTAAATCACAGCATGCCCATTTTTTTTTTTTTTTTTTTCTTTCAATTTTTTCCTCATTTCTTTGAGATTTTTCTTCTTTTTTTTTAATAACAAAATAAAATTATATGTACACAATAATAAAAATTACATTTTAAAAATAAAATCCACATACAAGATAACTTTTATTACGTACTACTACTTTTATGGTCGTACTAAAAATGAGTTTAAATTTTTTTTTTCTTCTTCTTGTTTTTTTTTTTTTTTGTAATCTTACACAAGAAGATAAATTTATATGACACTTTCAATCTTTTTTTTCTCTTTCTCTCTCTCTCTCTCTCTCTCTGTCTTTCCTTTTTTTTTTTTGTTTTATTTTTTTTTTTTTTTTGGTTAACAAACACAAAATTACCGATTTCCGGTTTATATTTTTAACTTTCTATTCCTCTTTTTTTTTTTTATTTTCTTATTAAATTGGTTCGCACACTTTCCTTCTCTCTCTCTCTCTCACACACACACACACACTTTATCTCTTTCACTCTTTTTGTATTTTTCTTTTTTTCTTAACTCTTAACTCATCAGAGAGAAAATGACAAGGAAAATCTACACACACACACACACTAAACAAGAAAAAAATACAAAAAAAAATGGTATGCGTACAGGAACACTGACACACATTGATAACGTTTAGATAACACACTGATAACGGAACACATTGAGAAAATTAAATTTTTTTCTTTTTATTTTAGTTTTTATATTTTGGAAAATATTACAAATCAACAACAGCAACAACAACAACAACAACAACAAGAAAAAATTAAAAATCTATTTAAAAGTAGAAGGAAGGAAATGAAGAAAGAAAAAAAAGTCAGAAGATAAAATTGGTAAATTAAAAAAACTTGATGAAAGTAATTAGATATGGTTTTCCTCTTTAAATAATTCGATATAATTTTCTCTCTCTTTCTATCTTAGTTTCTCTTTCCTTTCTCACTCTCTCTCTCTCACTCACTCTTCATAAATTCTCTACCTTAAACTTTGAAACTTTTCTTTTTTTTTTCAATTCTGCGTTATTTATTATGATATTTTTCCGAGAATTTATTCTCATGAATGATTTTTCCACATTTTACAAATTTACAATATTTTTCTGTTTCTTTCTATTTTATTTTTGTTTTGATCAATCAATTTTCTAATCCTATATGAACTAACAATTATATGTACCTTAATTGTTAGTCCTTAGATACCTCTTCTATTTTCTACTTTAGTTCTAAAATAACTATTGGTGTATGACAATGACAGAAAATTTGTTACAAAAACAGAAAAAATTAAAAGGAAAACGAAAAGAAAATTTCATAAATGAAAAATAACATAGTTGAAGAATTCAATTGGTTTTTTATTCATAAATTGACAAATAGTTTCATTTGTATGTAGGTTAGGAGTTCGATTCAAATTACAACAAAAAAAAAAAAGGAAAAACAGAAAAAATGAAAAATAAAAAAAAAAGAAAAAAGAAAAAAGAAAAAAAAAAGGAAAAAGCAAAAGAGAAGAAAAGGCCCAAATCAATAATATTTTCTTTTTTTCTTTTAGGTACAATTTTGTTTTCTTTTCTTTTCTTTTCGTTTTTCTTTTTTTTTTTTTTTTTTGTTTTATTTAAATAAGAGTTTTGATTATTTGTATGTCTGTGTATGTGTTTGTGGCTTTTTGCATGTGTATTCTGTGTGTGTGTGTTTTGTTGTTGTTGTTTTTTTTCTTTTTGGCAAACTAAAAAAAAAAAATTAAACAGAAACAGAACAGAATGTATATTCATAAAGGGAATAACATGAACTAACTTATAATAGTACCTAACTCACACACAACACACACACACACACACACACACACACACACAAAAACACAGATGCACACGTACACATATTAATAAAGAATCAAACAGAGTACACGTATACAATCGCACATAGGGAACACAGGGAAATACACTGAAAAGGGGCCACAAAAAATACCTACACACTTAAATACAGTAAAAAATAAGAAGAAGAATACGAAGAAGGAAAAATCACTTTCACATATTAAGATATATTTTCACACACACACGCACACACCACACATACCACACATGTACATAGTACAGAATACACACGCACGCAAACACACACACACACACAAACACACATAGGTGAAGAGAAAACACATAACACAGCTTAATATTTTTATAGAAAAAAAAAAATTACTTCTTTTTTCATTTCTTTTCTTTTCAATTTTCTTTACTATGTTTTTTATTTTTTTTTTTTTTTGTAACATTTTCTTCTACTTGCTGTACAGTTTTTCGTTTATTTTCCCTCTTGAGTTTTACACTTCAAGAAAAAGAAGAAAAAAAAGTACGAAGAAACGAAAAAGAAAAAAGAAAAAAAAAACGGAAGCACACAAAAAACTAAAAATAGTTTTTCATTAAATTTTCTTCCACTTCTCTTCGTCTTTTTATTATTATTATTTTTTTATTTTTTTTATAAAGAAAACTAAACATTTTATATAAGTAATGGATTTTCTTCCTATCCCTTTAATATTTTTCAATTTTTTCTTTCATTTTCATTTTTTATATTTTTTTTTTTTTTTTTATTCATTTTCTTATCATTTTTCATTCGTTTATTTTTAGAGAGAATTTTCATATTTTTTTTTTTTTTTTAATCAAACAAATAAAAATAAGTACAAAAAAAAAAAAAAAAAGGAAAACTTTTGTAAGCAAAAGATTTCCCTTGTTATTGTTGGTATTGTTGTTGTCATTATTGTTTATATTGTTTTTGATTTTTAAAAACATTTTTCATTTTGGTATTCCCCAAAAAAAAAAAACAAAAAAAAAAAAACAAAAAGAAAAACTTCAAAAAAAAAAAAAAAAAATACATTCCTAAATGAAAATGAATTAAAAAAAAAAAATAAAATAAAATAAAATAACATTTTTTCCAAATCTGTACAAAACATTTCTCTTTCACATAAGAAGCAACTCTCTTGCATTCCCCTAAATGTCACACACACTTTTACAAATTGAACACACACAAAAAAAAAAAAAATTAAAAAAAAATTTGGGACAGAATTAAAAATTAATTATTTTTTGAGCAAAATCTGAGAAAATTTCTAAAATTTATAAAATTGATAAAAAAACAACAAAAACAAAAACAAAATAAAAAAAAAAACAAAAACATTTACAAACAAAATTTACATTTTTTTTTTTCCTGTTTTTCTTTTCTTATTTTCCTTTAATTTATTTTATTTTCTTTTACTTTTGTTTAATTTAAATTATTTTCCTTATTTATTTATTTACTACTTTTTTTTTACTTTTTACTTTTTACTTTTTTACTTTATAATTTTCGATTGTTTAGATTCTCGTATAACTTTTTCTCTAACATTCTCTAATTTTTTTTTTTTTTTTTTTATTAATTTTAATTTTAATTTTTGTTTAACTTTTTTGTTTTTTTTTTTTCCTTTAATTTTTTTGTTGGTTATTTTTTTGTTTGTTTGTTGCTATTTTTCTTTTTTTTTTTTAGTTTTTTAGTTTTGTTCATTTATTAAGTATTAAAGTTACTTTTAAACAAGAGAGGCACTGTGACTGACACTTTGTGTAAAGAAATAATGATGGAAAAATAAAAAAAAAAAAAAAAAAAAGGAAAAATAAAAAAAAGAAAAAAAAAAAGCAAAAACAAGAAAATATTGTAATCGTGCAGATACACGAAGTATTATACCGTTTTTTTTTTGTTTCCCTTTTTACTCCACTCTTCAAACTTTCATACGATATGGACGATGGTACATATATTTCTTGACTCTTCATATTTTATAGTTTTTACTCATTCTAACATTCTCGTTTATGTCTTCTTCTTCTTCTTCAATTTGTACGATTTTTATTATTATTCTATGTTGTTTCTGTATTTTTGTGAAAAACGAAAAATTAAGGGAGTGTGAAAGAGCAAGAGAGAAAAAAGTCGGCTGATATTTTTCTTCTTATTTTATTTTTTTTTTGTTGTTCGGTTGTTTTCCACAATTTTCTTCAGTTTATATTATTTTCTATATTTTTATTTATTTTATTTTTCACTCCCCTATTTCTGTTTGGTATCATTGTTGTTGCTTTTTATTCATACCAATTTTGTATGTGTGTATGTAGATATATTTTGTTGTTGCTTTCCTTTATATAAATACGCAAAAAAAAAAATTGTATCCATATGTGTGTATGTGTGTGTCTATACTTTTATCAAACAAATATTTTCCCCAAATTTTTAACGCCTGCGTACAAATCAGTTCACTTCACATATACATATACATAATACAATCACACCGTTTATAAAATCATTTTCTTCTTCTTCTTCGTATTTTTCCTTTTTATTTTTATTTTTTGGTTTTTTCGAAAAAAAAAAAAACATAAAAAAAATTTATTGTGAACAACAACAACAACAACAACAATAACAATAACAAAAAGAGTACAATATAAAAAAAAAAGTATGTATGTACAAATATGTTGTGCTCCTAAACTTAAATTCTGATAACAGTACTTGAAAGGAGTATAAACGCGAGGGTTACCATTCACTATCTATTTTGATTATTCTATATGGAAAGTTTATGTTTGTAGTGGTATATAGTTATGTATAGATGTTTAAAGTAGGTACGTACAAATGTATTTATATATATGAATGTGTGTGTATGCGTATTTCTTATCTATATTATGAAGGTAATTTTTATTTCATTTCATTTCTAAAAAAAAAAAAAATAAATAAATAAAATAAAACAAAACAAAACAAAAATATAATAAAAGAGGAAAAACAACCAAATAACTTTTCTATTTTTTTTTCTTTTTCAATGGAAAAAAAATGGAAAACAAACAATCAAAATAAGAGTTTATTTTCGTGGATAATTTTATCTATTAATTTTCCCATTGAAGAAAATAAAAAAAAAACAACAACGGTTTTTCTATTTTTTGTTCGTTTCATTTTTTTTTATATATTTTTGATTTTCTACTACTATTTGAAATGTATGAAAGAGATAGATTATTCAAGTGTGGATAGAGGAGAGGAGATGATCAAAAAGAAAGTCATATGAAAACCACCGCAAAAATACAGCAAATTCCCAATATTAATAAAAAAAAGTATAAAAGAAAAAAATATAAAATAAAATAAAACTATGGGGTCATAAAATAGAAAGAGAAAACAATAAAAATATATAAAAAAAAAGAGACAAATTGTATAAATACAACTAATAATAATAATAATAATGGTGGTGAGTGAGTAAAAGAGATACAATAACAACAAAACTAAATAGAGAAAGAGAACGAAAGAAACTGTGAAATAAAGATGAAAATAGAGAGAGAAAAGATAATAAGAGAAAGATAGTGAGAGATGAATGTATAGAATATTCATCAAAGCTTCAAAGCTCGTGTATTGAAAAATAAAAACGGGAAAAAGAAAATAGTAATAAAATAAAAAAAGAAAGTTGTGTTTAGGAAATGAGATGACGCCACGATTTTACAAATACATTTACACATACACAAACACACACATACAACCCGAACATACTTTTTGTGTTCTTATATTTTCTTCGTTTCTACACATCCCAAACCTTCTGCCTAAAGCCTAACCAACTAAACCACTTCCCCAACATTTTTCTTCTTTTTCTTGTTCCATATCCTCATTTTTTTTCGTTAAGTATTTTATTTTTGGGCAATCAAACACACAAAAAACCAATATAAAATACAAATACAAACACAAAAGAAAAACGTCATTTTTAGTATATTTGTTGTTGTTCTTTAGTCTTGTTGTTTTTTTTTTGTTGTTGTTCTTCTAGTTTTTTTTTTTGTTTATTTTGTTTTGTTTTGTTTTTTTTTGTTTTTTTGTTTTTTTGTTTTTTTGTTTTTTCCTTTTTTTATTGTTATTCTTGTTGTTTCAATAATTTTTTTTTTTATTAAAATAAAAGGAAAAACAAAGAACAGTTTACCTCTATAAATAAAAGCTTACGTATAAATAAAATACTAGTAAAGCTTTTAAAAGAATAAAAGAAAAGGCAAAATAAAATTTATTTTTGAAAAAGCAAAAAAAAAAAAAAAAACAACAAAAAAAAAAAAAATAAAGAAAATAGAAAATTTTTCATTCATTCTGACAGTCATAAATTAGAAATTTTAATAAATTTTGAAGTATCGTTGTATTGGGGTTTGTAATGGTAGAAGAAAATTTTTAAATTTAAAAAAAAAATAAAATAAACTGTAAATATTTGTAGAAAACACAACACACACACACACACAATAAAATCATAAATTTCTATCTTTGGTTAAATAGAAAATGTATTCGATGAAAAATAAAAAAAAAAAAGTACAAATAAATAATTATTGAAAAGCTAACATCATTTAATTTTGTTTAATTTTGTCTGAAAATATTTGTAGCATAATTATTAGTATAAAATTTTAACCAGAAACAAAATTGAAATCAAAATTATTGTAAGTATAAAAGCCTTCTATAATATACAATTCATCATATTTGTTGTTAAAGAATTTTATTTTCTTAAATGAAACAGCAACAGCAACAGAAAGAAGAAAAAGAAGAAGAAGAAGAATATGAAAAATATTGAAAATAAAGCTTTTAAATATCGGTAGAATTAAAATTTTAAACTTTTCTTTTATACACACGCTCATACACACCTACACACGCATACACATACACACACACACACACACACACACACACACACAAAGCAGAAAAAATAAATATTTTTCAATATTATTTCACTCACATAACGAAGTTTTCTCTTTTCATAAATTCTGTCACACACACACATGTTTCATACTTTTCTTCTTATATTCTCTTTAGTTCAATTATTAGAAAGAAGAAGAAGAAAAAAAAACACAAAAACAAAATAAAATCAAAAACAACAAACAAAGAAACAAAGAAACAAAACGTAAAAATTGACAAGCGAAAATATTAAAAATTTATTTCATATACAAAATGTATGTATGTATGTGTATTATTTTTTATCCGATTTAATTCATCTACTACAACTTAACTTTCACTACAATTATATTATAATAGTTCAAAAAATTTTAAAGTTCAATCAAATAAAAATTTTTTTAAATTTATTTTTTATTATTACCACAAACTTCACTCGTTAACTCATAACTACCATATGATTGTTAACATTCTATTCATGTACGTACAAACAAACACAAACATAAACACCAACACAAACACAAACATATATGTATTATATAGACCAAATCAATTATACATATTATTTTCTTTTACTTTTTTTTTTTTTTTGTATTTATTTTTCACGTTGTTTTAGAATTATTAGAATTTGAAGGAAAAACACAATAATCCAATTTTTCCATACGATACAAATATTAGACAAATTTAAAAGGGTCATTTTTTTCATATTCAAATTATTTTCTATATTAGATAATTATATATGCATATGTGGATGATAGGTGTATGCATATTACTTAAAGTTATTTAAATAAGTGTATGTGTAAGTGTGTGTGTGTGTGTGTGTGTGTGTGTGTGTGTGTGTGTGTGTGTGTGTGTGTGTGTGTGTGTGTGTGTGTGTGTGTGTGTGTGTGTGTGTGTGTGTGTGTGTGTGTGTGTGTGTGTGTGTAGGAAGTTGATAACAAAAATTTGTTATACTCGCAAATTATTTTTTTTAAATTAACAATGGAAAAACAAGAAAAAGAAGAAAAATCGTAACAAACATGTATGTACCTTCATACATCAGGATTCGTACTCTAAACACTAAAAAGCAGTGTAAATTTATATTGTGTCTGTGCGTTTGTGAGACAGATTGTGTAAAGGTAATTTTTCTTTAAATAATCAAACTTATTAATTTAGCTACATTTAATTTTTAGCTGTATTTAATTTTTTTTTTTTTTTTTTTTTTACTCTTTGTACTTGCTTTATGCAAGCCTCCTTAACTTTTTTTTTGAGCGACGAGACCTACTATTTTTAAGGTGGAATCTGAACCACCTAGCATCTGCACATGCATTTTTATACCTGATTCGGCACATTGCCAGCTCTTAGGAAACATGCAGATTTCCTAAGAAGAATCGTTCGGTTTAAACCGAATCCTGCACACCAACCAGAGGGTCATAGATGTTATTAATCATTGCCCACTACTTTATGTATGTTTAGTACATAATTAGCCGAATGAAAAATTCCATCCCGCCTCGGTCGAGATTCGAACTCGGTACCTCCCGCTCCAAACGTCAGCATGTTGCCATGTTGCCACCTTGGTCGGTAACTGTATTTAATTTTAATTTCAATTTTTGACAAAACAAATTATTTTAGAAAAAAATGTAACCGTTCCGTACATTCCAATGATGACTAAACTTTTTATTTTTCTATAAATTTTCATCCAATTAAAATTCGTGTTTTTAATGTTTGCCTTTTATTTATTTATTTAATTTTCTTTTTTTTGGTCAATTAATAAAAACATTTGTGCTGATTACTGTGAATTGTTAGTACATGAGATGAAAATTTAATTGACCAAAAAAAAAAAACAAAAGACAAAAAAAACTGAATAATTTAATAACAAACAACAACAATAAAGTTAAATACAAAAAAAAAAAACTTTGATATTTTACTTATATTAAATAAAAGGCAGACGCACGAAACAACATATGAAGATTTATCGTATGTATCTAAAAAAAAAAAAAAAACACACACTATGAACACTAGTTGTGACATGACGGATGACGCACATAATGTCAAGAACTATCAAAGAGGAGTGTGGGTCCCTACCAATCTACTTCACCTTCTTAGAAAAAGATCCTTTGTACACATTGTAGAATATTGTCTTTACGGTTAAACGGAATTTCTGATTATCAAAAATCATGTCACTCAAAAGAGGGCCAAACGATATTGCAGAAATAGTCTGGACAACCCCCTTGCCTTAATTGAATATATTGTTTGGTAGAACATTCAAATCGAATAGCAGAAGATTTTCCATTGTAAAAATCTCACGTGTAAAAAAAATTTCAAAACAATCTAACCAGTAATTAATTACCTAAATTATCATTTGTATAATTTCTATAATTTTCCATTTTTTTTATTTTATTTGCTTTAGTTGTAATTCCAATAACTAAACTTTTGTACCAAAGCAACAAAAACAGAATCATAAAAGAAGAAATACAAATAAACGTATATCCACAATAAAGAAAAGAAATAAATAGGATTAAGGGAAAAATTGTGTTTGTTCTGTGTGTGTATGTGTGTGTGTGTATGTGTATGATTTTATATTATTATGCCATGAGTATCGAAAAACAGAAAATCATAATATCCCACGTCATTTTATGTATTATAACCCGACTATATCGACGACAAATAAAAAGAAAAACGAAAAACAACAACAACAACAAAAAAAAGAAAAACAAAAAGAAAAAATCCCGACATGCTGTGTTCACTTTTATTCCTATTTTTTTTTTTCTTTCTCCTCAATATTGTTGTTGGTATTGTTTGTTGTTGCTATTGCTGTTCTTATTGTACTTTTTTTCTTTGTGTTTTTCTATTCCACATGGAAAAAAAAAAAACTACAAATGAAAAACAACAAAAAGAAAACAGTAAAAGCGTATAGAGACAATGAAAATGAGAAAAATGAGAAAAATGAGGAAAATGAGAAAAAAATGGGACAGCATAAAGAAAAAGTGCAATCCAATACCATCTTTATTAATATGACTATAATTTTCAGTCCATTTCCACCTACTCAATTGTCACCCACTTACAAACTTAGACGTACAAACACACACACATACACACATACACACACATATATATAGTAATGAATAGAATGGATGGATGTATTAAATTTCATTCTATTTTCCTTTATTAACGGTTTTATTCCTCTTGATTTCCATTCTTTTCTTATAATTTTCTATTATGATTTTATTAATATTTATATAGAAGTGGGTGGGTGTGTGTGTGTGTGTGTGTGTGTGTATGCGTAAGAGTGAGTGAGTGAATGTGAGAGTGTAACAAAAAATAAATTTTATTTATGTGATACGTATTTGTGAGAGTGAGAAAGATAGAGGGAATGAGGAAAATCTGTAAAATAACCTTGTGATAACAATAATAATATTTCTCACACGATTATTTTATTTATCATTTTTTCACTCTGACTCTCTCTCTCTTACAGTATCTTTTTTCTCTTTTTTTTTTTTTTTTCTATTATAGTTTTTCTACATATTTTCCTCTCGTTTCACAACTTCATGACAATTTTCTTTTGTTCTTCTTTTCTTCTAATTTTTTTTTTCTTTTACTTTTGTTTTTCTATTATTCAGTTTTCTGCAATATTTTCTAGAACTAAATTTTCCTATACATCAAAAAAATCAGCATTCAGAACAAAAAAAAAACAAAAAAAAAACGTCTGAAGAAAAAAGACGAAAATAGAAAAATAAAAATAATGATAAAAGAAGAATAAGAAGCAAACGTATTGAAGAATATTGTCAATTTTATTTCATCGTCATTTTTCTGATGATTCAATTTTCATTCATAAAAATAGAAATGAGAAGAAAAAAAAAAGTAAAGAAAAGAGAATAATAAATAAACGGGTAGACATTGCAAGATGATGATAGGAAAGGAAATTTCAATTAATTTCTTTTTTTTAAAGATAATTTTATGTGTAGGAAAACTTTAATGTACCAACGTATATCAACGTAGATATTTCTAGTTGATAATTTTTTATGGAAAATTGTGAAAGAAAAAAAAAACGTTAATTGTGTTACGTCCTAAGTGAATATTAAAATGATTTCTATTTTGTACAATTTTTATTAAAAACAGAACTAAAAGAAAATTAATAAGAGTTTCCATTTAAAATAATAAAAATAAATAAAAAAAAGTGAACATTTTTTTTCTTCCTATTTTCATAATTAATTAAATTTTGTAGTTTTCCATGTTAGGTGACCATTTATTTTTACCGTTCTTTTTTTTTTTTTTCTTTCTAAAGATTTTTCCGTCTCAATATTTCACAAAGAACAAAAACAAAAAAAAAAAAAAAACAGAACAAATATTGATAAAAACAAAAGAAACAACAAACGAGAAAATAGAGAAAGGAGAAAGCAGAAAAAAAAAAAAACAGAAATAAAGAAAGAAAAATTTAAAATAAAAACGAAAGAGACAAAAAAAAACAAAAAAGAAGGAGACAAAAGAAAAAATGGACAATTGAAAATTAATGAAAAAAACCAATTAAAATTTTTTTTTTATATTTATTTATTTATTTATTTATTTTATAACAACAACAACAACAAACAGCAACAAAAATAATTTATTCTTAATTGTTTTATTTATTTATTTATTTTTTTTTTTTTTTCATTTTTAGATAATAAAATTTTAATATTTTCCATTCAACACACAAAAAATATTCTCCTCTTAAAATAAAAATCTATATTCTTGTACCCCTTCTTCACACCCCATCTTTTTCTCTCTCTCTCTCTCTCTCTCTCTCTCTCTCTCTCTCTACTATAAACTACTTTTTTTTTTTTCATCGAATTTTTCCAAACGAATTTTCTTTTACATTTTTTTTATATTTTCTTTTTTTTTTATAATAATTTTATATTTTATTTACTTTATGATTAAAAATAATTTTCTTTTTTTTTTTTTCTTTTTTTTATCACAACAACACAATTATTTTTTTTTTTTCATTTTTTTTTAACGAAAGAATTTTTTTAAACTTTCTTTTGATTTTCTTAAATAATTTAATAAGAATATAAATGTTTCCTCTAACAAAAAGTACAATTAATTTTGAATATATTTTGGAAAACGGAATAAACAGTTTATTAACAAACAACAAATAACAATAACAATAACAAAGAAATTGATAGAAAAATTCAATCATATAAGACAACAAAGTGCAATCAAAAATAAGAAATAAGAAATAAGAAATAAGATTAAGAAATAAAAAATTTAAATTTGAAACAAAAAAAAATAATTAAAACGTAACCAGAAAAAAAAAACAAAAAAAAAACAATTACAAATAATCTCCCCATAAGAGTTTTGTAATCAAATCAACTAAACAAAAACTTCTCCGCCCATTAAATCTCATCTACACACAACCACACCCATACAGCTCTCATCAATATTATTCTTAATATTCCACACAAACAAACAAAAAAAAAAAAAAAAGAAAAAAGAAAAACAGAAAAATAACAACAACAAGAAAAAGAAAAAAAAAATTCAAATACAATTCTTGTATATTCCACCCAATACCCCCCTTACCACTAGCATCCACTTTCTATTTAAAACAAAACAAAAAATTTATATAAAAATAACGTAATAAAGTGGAAGGACCACGTACTGTTTTCTTCTTCATGCTTTCTTTCTTTCTTTCTTTCTTTCTTTTTTTTTCTTTCTTTGTTTTTTTTTTTTTCTTTTTGTGTTGTTATTGTAAATTTTAACGTATTCATAATTATTTATTTATTTATTTATTTATTTTTTTATTGTGAATATTGTGTTGTACCTCGTGGTGTTGCTGCTAATGGACGATTAACACGATTTCCTGTACTTTGACCTATTCAACAAAGAAGAAAAAAAAAAAAAGAAAATTTAATAATGAAAAATTCATTTTTAATTTTCTTATTAATTTATTTATTTATTTAGTTTCTTTTTTTTTGCTTTTTTTTTTTGGATAAAACAAAAAACAAACATTGTGCAGAATTATTTAAATAAAAAATAGTTTATTATTATAATTATTTTCATTTAATTATGATGAGTTTTACGATAACAAATTTTAAGTTAACTCTTCATTAAAATTTATAAATAAAACAAAAAAATTAATAAATAAATAAATAATAGAGAGAGAGAGAGAGAGACAAATAGACAAATAGCAAAGAATAATGTCAAGTATGAAAGTGTAGAAAATTTTTAAAAAATCATTCAATAATATTTTCACCCAAATACAATTCAAGACAATTCAAAGACAATTCAAATTATAAAAGTCTCTAAAACTTTAATATTCTAGAAGAATAAAATAAATGTAAATTTTCTTAAGAATAACAGAAGACAGAAAAGAGAAAACAAAAGAGCCAAAATGACAACCTTTCTATAAACAGACAATATTCAATGTAAATAGAAAAAATAAAAAAGAATATTTTTTAGTTATAAGACTTCAATTATCCGTCCACCCATATGACGAAGTATTTATAGCAAAAAAATAAAAAGAAAATAATAAAATTTTCTTTCTATATTCGTCTTAACGTTATTCACTCATATTTCACTTATTCAGTTGAATTTCTTTCTCTGTTTTTCTACCTTTTTTTTTTTACAAATTTATTTATCTATAAATAAAATGTGAAAATGAAAATTAATAATCTTTTTATAAGGTGAGATAATTTTTTTTTAATAAGAAAATAAATTTTCTTTTTAACTGTATTGATTGAAATTTATGTCTGTCAATTGTCAATATTATATTTCAAAATTTTCTATAATTAACAAGAGTAATTATCTCCTACACATTGACATTCTCATACTTTTTATATTTGATATGATGAGGGAAAATTTTACAAATATAAAGAAAAATAGTGAAAAATAAATTAATAAAAACTGACCAAATTGGGAGCATGACAACATGCTGGCGTTTGGAGAGGGAGGTACCGAGTTCGAATCTCGACCGAGGCGGGTGATGGAATTTTTCATTCGGCTAATTATGTACTAAGCAAACATAAAGTAGTGGGCAAATGATTAATAATATTTATGACCCTCTGGCCCGTATTGCAGGAGAATGTTTTAACCGAACGATTCTTCTTAGGAAATTGCAGATTTCCTAAGAAGAATCGTGTTCCTAAGAGCAGGCAATGCGCCGAATTGATTTAAAAATTACATGTGCAGATGCTAGATGGTTCAGAACCCAAGGTCTCAAGGGTGAATATAACCGAAAGGTTGCTTGCCCTTGTAAAATAAATAAAACTAACTAACTAACTAAGTAAATTAACAAAAATTATTGTTAATTGTTTCATTAGGTTATGTTTGTGTGAATCATTTAACTTTGATTCTTTGAAATTCTGTGAATTATTTTCAAATTTAAAATTTGATAATTAATCGAAGACGTGTTTTTTTTTTTAATAAGTTCTTCAGTAAAAGAAACATTTATCATAATGCAAATTAAAAAGAAAAATGTTAGTAAATAAATACTTACCAGTTAATCCTGTTATTATTCCACCAGTTCCTGTTATACTTATTTGTCCATTTGTTGCTGCTGATAATAATGATGTTGATGATGTTGATAATGTTGTTTGTTGTGTTGGTAAACCACACCATGTTTTATTTAATGATAATTGTCCAATTGTTGTTGGTAATAAACTATTACCATAAATTCCATAACCAACACCATTATTATTATTATTCAAATGATTATATGTCCAACTAGCATTTAATTGATTTTTATTTGTTTTATCACGATTTGTATAATCTGATAAAATTATTGGAAATTTTTCATCATATTGTTGTATTTGTTTATCATATTTTTCCATTTGTTTATCATGTTGTTGTTGTAAATTTTGATGATGATGATGTTGTTGTTGTTGTTGTTGTTGTTGTTGTTGTTGTTGATGATAATTATTATTATTTTGTCCACCTTTCCATGAACTAAATGCACGACTTTGATGTATTAATTCTGTTGCACGTCGTGGACGAAAATATGAATCAACAATTGAGTTACCATCAGAACGTTGAAGTTTCTGAGAGTGCGAGAAAAAAAAAATGAATAAAAAAATGAAAAATTTAAAGAAATTAAAAATCAAAAAAATCAAATTAAATTTAATTTTGAAAAAAAAAAATCAGTTCGATAAAGGCAACAAATAATAATCTTAAAGCATTTTCCGACAACTGATGGGTGGTAGTGGGTTTAGGGGACGTTTAATTAATTTCGTACATGCGTTAATTATGAACAGATACAAAATTTAGTGTAATTATTTTCAAGCAAAAATTTCATTCATATTTTTTTGTTTCTATCATGCATCAAACACAATGAAAAATTCAGTTTGTCCGGAAAATACAAAAAAAAAAAGGTAAAAAATTATCAAATAAAAAATACAAAAGTACAAAGTAAATTTTTATTTTTTAAAGCTTTCAAATGAAAATAAATAAGAAGAAACTACGATAAAACGGCTAACTAAAAAGTAAAAGAAAAATTTTAGAAAATAAAAGCGTTGTGTCACTAGAAAAAATTGTATAAAATGATTGATTAAAAATGACGTCATAAAAACCTTACGTTTGATTTTTTTTTCTTCTTTCTTTGTTTCTCTCCAAAAAATTTTTTTCTTGTTTTTATTTTTTTTTTTGTTTGTTAACCCTTTCAGACTGTTATGTTTGTTTGGCGATAAAATGATTTTTCTTTATTTTTTTAAATAATTTTAATTACAGTACAATTACAGAGAAATTGTACAGAAATTACACAGCAATAAAAAAAAGTTCTATTAACTTTAATTTGTAATTTTTTATGAATTCTTTAAATTTTATAAATTTTTTTTTTTGTTTTTTTTTTTTTGTTTTGTGTCAAAGTCAAAGTGAGTAATAAATAATTTAAATAATTTAGATGTATGAACGTTGTCGAACGTATGTTACAATTTTATTACACATTATAACTTTAATATGTGTACATAGAGTTGTTGTATTTATATTCTTTGACTTTAGTAATCTCATAAATTTCTTATATTATTTCATAATAAAACGAACATTATCCAATTATGGTGGTTAACGTATTGTTTCTTACAAATATTCATATTTTTTTTTAAAAAAAAAATTAAAAGAGAAAAATTTTATAAACCAGAAAGAAAATGCAATAAAGGAAAAATAATAATAATAATAATAATAAATAAATATAATTTAGTAAATCGTGTGTCTACACAACTGACAATTTAATTTTAAATTTGACGTTGTAATATGAAATTGTTCATTAAAAAATAATTATATTTTTGTACAATTTACAAAATATTTTCTTCATTTTTAAGAGAAATTAAAAAAAAAAAATCTACGATAGATTATGATTTATGAATATTTAATAAAAAATAATACCACAGCACTGTTGTAAATTTTGTAATTAGAGAATTCTGTAATTACAGAATATATTCTGAATTAGATATTATTTTAAAGTTATACGTTTTTTTGCACTTATATTATATTTTACAAGTGAATTCTACTATTTATAATTGGATTCTACTATTTATAAGTTGATTTTACTATTTATAAGGGGATTCTACTATTTAAAAGTTTACTATTGGCCAAACACCTGTATAACTGAAAGACATCTGATTCAAGAAACGTCAACAAGTACAAGAATATTTCGTAAGATATAAATTACTTGCTCCACATAAGGAGTTGAAGGGGAAAAAAAAACTATTTAAAAGTAGAGTATTTTCTTTACAAAACAAAACAGATTTTTCATTATTAGTATAGAAATATGACGTCAGATATGTTTGAATATTTTGGTGTGTGATCATCTATGCCACATATTAAAATTCGATGATGTATTTGCATTATTATCAAGAGGAATAATTCTTTAATAAAAATAAAAATGTTCATAGTGAAAAATCATTTTTTGATCGTGTAAAATATCAATTGAACAGTTACAGTGTGACGGCCAATAAATACCCAATGTTGTTGTTGTCATACTGTACTATATTCAATTTTTTATTATTTTTAGTTAAATTAGTACATAAAGAATACGCGTCAATTTATTGTCAATATTATGTTTAGTTATGTGAAAATATTTATTTAGATTATTAAATGTCCTTTACTACAACATCGATCATCGATAACACATGTAAAATCCAATAATAATTGTCTATAGAAATTAAATATGGATCATAAGTCAAACTAAAATATTGTTTAAATTTTTCTCTATTTCTACTTAAACTTATTTTCTTCTTGTTCTTATTTTTCCTAATTTCAGGATTAACAAAATTAACAATTTAATGAATAGATTTTCTTTAAAACATTTTTTTTTCATATATTGTGAAACTAAGAGAAAGAGAGAGAGGGAGAGAGAGAGAGAGAGAGACAATATTTTTTTCTTGTTTGTTTTCATAATTTTTATTAAATAAAAAATCGAAAGAAAGAAGACGAATGTTGACAGAGAAGAATAAAATAGAAACAAAAGAGAAAAAAGGAAAATAACAAAAAAAAAAAGAAAAATACAAAAATAAAAAATTTAAAGCAATTGAATTGAACTAAATTTCTGTTTATTTTTTTTTAATAATTTTTCATGGAGATGATTGAAAAAAAAAATATATAATCGCATTCCAACGGAGTTCACTTCCTTTTGTTTTTTTTTTTCTTTTCTTTTTTTATTAAGAAAATAAGAATTTACCAAAAAAAAAAAAAAAAAGCACAAAAACAAAATTTCATTAAGAAAATCAGAGAAACAAAAAAAAAATATAAATGGAATTTTTTTTTTTTTTTTTTTGCTTTTCTTTTAATTTTTGTTTATTTTTTTTTTTTTGTAAAAAAAACATTTTCTTTCTTTTTGTTTTTTTTTTTTTTTTTCTGTTAAACGAATTTTCCTTTGTGCTAACCTGATTAGTATTGTTGTTATCAATTGTTGTTAAGATTCCTGTTTGAAGTGATGTGAATTTATCTAAATCCTCCTCTGTATTATCATCCTGTTTATTTGTTTTCCATTTCTTTAGAAAATTTTTTGTATAAATAAATATTTTTTT
This sequence comes from Pedicia rivosa, assembly GCA_963082725.1. NCBI lineage: Eukaryota > Metazoa > Arthropoda > Insecta > Diptera > Pediciidae > Pedicia > Pedicia rivosa. Next base: position 7,592,190 of record OY720156.1, on the reverse strand, counting down.
TTTCTTTTTTCTTTTTTTTTTTTAATTTGCTTAGAATTCAAAAACAAAAACGAAAAAAAAAAAAATGGAAAAAAACAACAAATAATTCAAGAGAGAGAGAGAGAGAGAGAGAGATAGTGAGAAGGAGAGAGAAAGAAATAAAGGGTGTAACAAACAGAAACATTTAAACGGATAAAGAAAAAATCAAAAAAAAAGAAAAAAAAAACAAAGACAAACAAAATTCAAAAATTAGAATGCGATTTTTCTTCTTTTTTTTTCTTTGGTTTTTGGTTTTTAATGATGGAAAATAGAAAATGAGAAAAACAAGATAAACGAAACAGAAAAAAAAGAAAAATAAAGAAAATTCAAAACGGAAAATCTTTTCGTTTTTATTTTCTTTCTGACAGAATTTTTCAAATTAATTTGTTAATGACTTTTCGTTTATAAACTAGTAAAAGGAAATTATTTTCATTCTTTTACATTTTATTTTGTCTTCTTACAAAAAAAAAAGAAAAAAGAAAAATAAACAAACCAAATTTATGTTTATTTATTTTTATTTTCTTTTTGTCTCTCAACAATCAAAAAAGTCCGACATTTTTAAGCATGAAAAATGTAACTTCATATAAATATGCACACACACACACATGTACATACGCAAAACATATCTAACGGTGCAGAAAACCTTTAAAACAAAACTGCAAAAATCAAATACAAAAAAACAAAAAAAAACAAAAAATGTACAAACCAAACAAAAACCAGAAAAAAAAAATAAATAAAAAAAAACGGAAAAGAAAACAGAAGGAGGGAAGGTGGGTGGGAAAAAAAGAGAGATGAGAAAAAAAAAGAACACTCTAAAAAATGAAAAAAAAAAAAAAGGAAAAAAGGAAAAAATGCAAACACACGCACAAAAAAAATACCACACATAGTAACAAAAACAAAAACAAAAAAACAAAATCGGTAAGAAAGAAATAAAGAGAAGAACAAAAAAAAGAAGAGAGAACAGAAAAAAAAAGAGAAAGAGAGAGAGACAGTGATAGAGATAAAACAAATAAATGGTAAAGTTTTTATAAAGTTTTTTTTTGTTTGTTTGTTTTTTTTTTTTGTTCACCTTCATTAAAAAATCAGTTTCACCATCATGTTCATGATTACTGTAATTATGATTATTATTACTATGATTATAATTGTTATTACTGTTACAATTATTATTATTATTATTATTATTATTATTATTTTGTTGCTGTTGTTGATTATGATTATTATAATGATAATTTAATTGACAATCACTTTGATTATGTTCATTTATATCATTACATAAACAATTATTAGATGATGTTGATGTTACACTTAAAGAACGTTCTAATCTTCCAGGTGCTGTTAGTGATGTACTTTCACGTCCTGTACGATTTGGATCAACTGTAAAACAAATAAAATGAAGGAGGGAGGGAAGAGAATAATATTTTTATTAGTTTTTTTTTTTTTTCATTCATTAAAATTCTTTTTTTTTTTTTTTTTGGTCTAAATGAAAAGTGAAAATTTATTTCGTTTTCTTGCCGACATAACCATGCGAGAGTCATTAAAAATTTTTTTTTTCATTAAACATTTTGAATGGATTTATTACAAGAACCATTCATAAAACAATAACAATAAAATCTATTGACTTTAACCCAAACTCAACCAACCCTTAAACTCATGTTTAACGTATTCAATAGATTCAACTTTTATTTTATTAAAATGCAAACAAAAAACAAGAAAAAAAAATAAAAGAAATAATAAGACTTTTGTGACTTCTTATGCGGTACATGCATTTCTCAATAAAAAATAATAAAAAAAAAAAAAATAGGAGAGAGAGAGAAGCTTTTTATATTCCATAAAAATAAGAAAAAATAACTTCAATGATGAACTTGCGGTTGACAAACAAAGGAAATGATAAAGAAATGCGATAAAAATAAAGAGAATAAAAAAAAAAAAAAAAAAACAACTGAAAATGAACAAAATGAGAAATTCTTTTAAAACATTTGAGAATTTTATAAAAAAAAAGACTATAGAGAAAATGAAAATGAAAATGAAAATGAAAATAATTTGTCCATAACAAAAAAAAAAAAAACAAATAAGAAAAGACGAAAAATTTAAATCATCCATATTTTTATTCTTACTGTATGCAACTATTTTAATGATTTTCTTCTTTCTTTTTTTTCTTTTTTTTGCGTTTTACGCAAGAAGGCCAAAATACACAAATACAAAAATAAAAACAAAAAAAAAAAAAATCAAGGATAAAAGAATAAAACAAAACAAGAGAAAAAAGAAAAAAAAAGAAGAGGAAGGACAGCAAAAAATAGAATAACGCGTTCATCTAATTCAACACGTATGCAAATTATACATAAAGCCTTTTTTTTTTTTTATGCTTTGTCGTCGCAACCTTCAAAAGTCATCCCACCATTAAAACCCGTTTTCTTTTCTCAATTCTCGTTTTCATGCTACCAAAAAAAAAAACAAAAACAAAAAAGCAAACACATTTCTTCAATATCATTCTTAACCATTTAAACCCCTCACATAATCCAAAAATAATAAAATAATATAATTCCGTAAAGAAAAATAAAAACTGAAAAGAAAAACTTTAAGAGACAGAACGAGAGAGTGTGAGATAGAGAGAGAGAGAGAGAGAGAGAGAGAGAGAGAGATAGAGAGAGACATAGAAAGAAAGAAAAAAAGAAAATAAAAGTGAAAAAAAAAATAACTACAAAATTAGAAGAAAAGAAAAATTCTTTGAAAATAATAAGGCGTCTCCACTTGACAAAAAAATAAAAAAAAAACGCGAAAAAATTATCTAATCTTAAAAGAAAAAGAAAAAGAAAATAAAGAAAAATATTAAGAATAAAGAATATAAAGAAAAAAAAAAGGATGAAAAGGAAAGAAAAAGAAGAAGAAGAAGAAGAAAAAATGAAGAAAGAAAAAAAAAATCGTATATAAGTTAATGAAAGACGTGACACAAGGTTTTATGGTGGGCCGATTAAAATTCCATAATAATGAATATCCACATACATACAAACATTTAAAAGAGTTAAGACAACATTTTAAAGATAATGTTTCCTTAAAAATATAATAAACCTGTCCGATCTCATAAATTGGAGATGGCTTTTGTTACTAATTTCATGCAACCGTCAAGAATTCTTTGGTATTGTCCAATTAGGTAAATATGAATGTAGTTGATCGTCTTGAATGCTACCGTTTAGTATTCAATTTAATTTTTTCTTATTCTCAACGTAAAATAAGTTGAAAAAAGATTATAGTAGTGGGCATTATTAATGATTAATAACATCTATGACATTCCGGCCGGTGTGCAGGATAAGGTTTTAACCGAACGATTCTTCTTAGGAAATCTGCATGTTTCTTAAGAGCTGACAATGTGTTGAATTGAATAAAAAATTGCATGTGCAGATGCTAGGTGGTTCAGAACCCACCTCAAAAATAGTAGGTCTCAAGGGTGAATATAACCGAAAGGTTGCTTGCCCTTGTAAAATAAATAAAACTAACTAACTAACTGCCCTTAACTTAAAATCAAATCAGTGATTTTAATAAAAACATTTAAAAGAAAATGGAGATAGATGGTTGGAGACAAGTTTCACCAATATGACTAGAATTTACTCTGAATTTTACAAGACTTCAGTCCGACATGAAATTATTTTTCTTAACCAAAATTTTCATTTCATAAAACAATAATTTCACAACAATTTTTCTAAGAATTAAATTTATAAATTATAATAAATTACCTGCTGGTGGTAATTTCATACGACTTAATGATTCTTCTGGAAATTTCCATTTTTTTAAATCATCATTCCATATTGACTCACCACGTATAACATCAACATCCCTAAATTTAAGAAAAAAAATTGTTTTAAAATTTACTTCATAGATTAGGAATAAGGAATAAGGAAAAGAAAAAACAATACCAAAATCTTCCATCCTTTCTTAACAATGGTAAAGCTTTATCAATTAATTGTTGATAAAATTTTATATTCTTTTCCAAACGTCTGATTGTTTCCAAATAATCAGCACGATCTAATTGAAATTCAGCTTGTAAATCTGTTACCTCACGTTCTAATGCACGCACCTAGTATTATTATAAGTTATAATGAAAATGTGAAATAAAAAAAAAAATATAATTCCAATAAATTTTTATTGTAGAGGAAAAATTAAAAAAAAAAAAACAACAAACAAAAATAATTAAATGAATAAAATGAAACAATAAATCTAACCTTTTGTCTTTGTTTTTTAAGTGCATCAGTTTTAAACTGTAACTCATGTTGTATATTTGCATAATGTCCTTGTAATAAATCACGATCTTCACTTTGTTCGACACGACTTAATGCATGAGCTAAAGCACTAAAAAAAAAAAAAAAAAAAGAACAAAACAAAAAAAATATTCGGTCAGCAAGTTTGAAAAAAAAATAAAAAAATAAAGAAAAACTTTAAATTTTATCAAAATAGAAATAACATTCTTGGTGTTGTTTCTCTTAATTCATTTGATGAAGCTTTGAAGGTAAACAAAAAAAAAAAAAGGTAATAAAATTAACATTCTCTTCATTAAATTCAAACAAAAAACCCAAAGACGAATAGCATGTCAAGGTTGAGACGTTAATTCATTTGAATAAAAACAAAACTTTATTAAACCACATTTAGTTCAATATCATAAAAATATTTCAATTAACACGAAAGGTTAAAAAAAAAAATCATAAATAAATGAAGAAAATACAACAAAAGACCAAAAGACCATCCAAGTCACACAGACTCTGAATATATTTTTGTAAATATTTATACATACAACTAAAATTTATTTCTCATTTAATTTTCCCTCGTGAGTAACCTTTTCAAGAGGTGTGTGTAAGTACATATAATATTCACTACATTCAAGTTTCATGCACATTTTCTTTATATTTCACCAGTTCAATTCAAATAAACTTTAGCTTTCTATCAATTTCAATTCATTAAGAATTAACACCAATCAACAGATTAAAAGATTCTATCATGATTAAGTATTACGGAAATATGTTTTTTTTTTTTCATCATAATTAACACATTCTAGAATATTTACAATTTTCAAATAAATAATCGTTGTAATTGTGAAATCCTTTGAGTAAATCATAAACAAAAAATTTGTAATTTTCATTTGTGACAATAATTTTAAATTATTTCACAATTAACCGTTTTTTTTTTGCACTTAAAATTCTGATGAAAACCGTACATAAGATTCATAATTATTTTCTTTTGAGATGAAGAAGAAGAAAAAATAACAACAATAAAAACAAAACGTTCAATTATCCACACAATAATTTGTCAATTAATTAACTTTTGAATAGAAAATAAATAATAATACACACACACACACACACACACCCACACACACACATATATATTATTTTAAAAATATTAATTAAAATGTGGTTTTACCTTAAACGTTGCTGTGCATCAATTTTCTTTTTATTACGTTTTTCTTTTAATTGTACATCATCGGCTTTTTCACCACCAATTAATGCATTTTTTATAATTGTTAAACGTTCCATTATATTTTCATTACTTATTAATTTATTATTATTATTATTATTATTATTATTTGTTAATAATTCTTGTTGTTCTGGATTTTGATTTAAATCAATAATACTTATATTATTATTATTTACTTCATTTTTATTTATTAATATTTTTAATTGTTCTTCATAATCATATTTAATTTTTTCCATATTTTTAACTAATTCATCATTTTCTTTTTGTTGTAATTCATGTTCCATTTTTAATTTACGTTTTTCTTCATCAAATTGTATTTTTAATTTTTCTTTTTCATTATCTAACCATAATGTTTGTTCAATATTATCAATTGTTGATGATGTTGTTGTTATATCATCAATTAATTTTGTATCATTTAATTTAAGTAATTTTTTTAATTCAATTATTTCCTCTTGATATTCTCTTAACATTGTATCTTTTGGATCTTCATTTATTCTTGGTTTATTATGTATATTTTTTGCTCTACTTGCATAACGTAATGTTGATAATGTTTCATCATAATTATATTCAGATGGTGATATACATGCAACCATTAATGTTTTTGTATTACCACCCAATGAGTCCTTATTTTTATTTTTATTTTTTTCAAGAAGAAGAAAAAGAAGAAAAGAAATTGTTAATAAAACTACAATCGTTTTAATGATAAATTATTTAATTAATATAAACAAGTAACGTATTTTTAAATTATAAAATAAAGTTTTAAATCAAAGATTGATGGAAATTGTGTTATCGTTTAGTGGGTGAGAGAAAAAAAAAATTCAATTCAAAATGTACATCAGGTACATTAAATGCACACACATTGCTGTACAAAAATTATTAACAAAAAAAAAAAAAACAATAGGAAACCGTTTAAGTTTCTTGATTATTATCAAATGTTATAATTTTTTTTTTACTTTAAAAAAAAAAATATAAGAAATAAAATGATGAACTTTTTCTATAAAAATCATGTTAAATTCTAAACATTATTTTTATTATTTTCTTCTTGTTTAACCCAAATAATCCTGTCGCCATTTAAATTGTATCATTCAATATTGAACTTTTCATAGAGAATAGATTTTCTAAATAAAAATAGAGTCCAGTCGGTCTAAAGGCAACGAGAATAAAAAAATTCAAGGATAAAAATTTATTGGTGCTAATATTAAAATGAGATAATCTAGAATTAATAATAAGAGTCTAGGTATTAAGTTATTGCACATTCTATGTTCAATCTTCAACCAATATAACTTTTAAAAATAAATTAACATTTCTGTAGTTGAGAAGAGGGATGATGATGAAACATAAAAATAATTCGTTTCGACTCGGCTACAGGAAACAGTAAAATATTTACTATACACAAAAAAGGGTAAAAACCGTTCAATAATCACAGATGTTAGTATATATTTTTGTAATGTTTAATTAATCAAACAGATTATCTTTATATTAACTTAATAAAATATTGAATAATTAAATTCAACATAATATAATTTAAATATTTCATTTTTATTCTATTTTTAATACATTCGCTCTGTATGTCTTTTTAAAATGACATTCTTAAAATATTTAATAAAATATTAAGTCTTTATGTAAATATAGAAAAAAAATAAAAAATAAAAAAAATCTGAGATATAAATAAAGGAGACAAGAATCCTTTGACTTTGACTTGTATTATAAATATATACAAAATTATGTCTCCTTCTCACTGTGAGTCGAGTTTTTCTTTCTGTTTTTTTTTTTTTTTTTTTTTGTTCTGTGTTCTACTTCCCTTAATTTTTCTTCTTCTTCTTCTTCGTGTCTTAGAGTATGAAACAAATTAAAAAACAAAAATACTTATTTAGAAAAAGTACATTAAAAGAAAAACATTAATTATTTATATAAATAAATAATTCTTTCATCGTTCACATAAATTAAATGGATAAATGTAAGCAATAATAAGGGAATTTATCATTAAAAAAAATACATTTTACACAGCATCAATGTGAACAAAATATTCTTGCACTAATGTTGTGTATCACTAAACAGAAAAATAAATAAAAGTTGCATACTCTGAGAACCATTTTAATGTGGTCACAGTTTCTGAATTATTAAAGAATTAAATTATATTTGATTTGTATAAACAAAAATTTTTAGATTAATTTTGTTCTTAGGGAAATTGAAAAAATATATTTTTTTACAATCAAAAAAAAAATATCTAACAATCATCTTTTCATTATTTTCTCCACATATCTACTCTAAGATTTTTACATAAAATATACATGCACACAAGAGAGAGAAAAAAATGAAAGAAAGAAAGAAAAAAAAAAGAGTCTACATAGACACGCGAAAAACGATCGTCTATAGAAAATTTATAGAAAATATTTTCACTTTATAGAGGAGAAAATAATAATGTTGTTATTTGTTGTATTGTGGGTTGAATGGGTGTGGGTTGTATGGGTGTAGGTTGATAGATGAAATTGAAGGGTGTATATGTCAAAATATGGAGGTTTATTGTGTATGATAATTATGGGTGGAAATAAAAAAAAAAGAAGAAGAAGAAGAAGAAGAAGAAGCAAGAAAATTTGATAAAATATAAAATGTAGATTAGTAGTGGGTGTTAAAATAATATATGATAGTGATGTATGTAAAATTATATGGTTTGGGATGGTGTAGGAGGTTTGGGAGTTAGGTGATAGTGATGGAATGAATTATAAAAATAAGTACTTGGTAATGGTGGCGACATCATTATCATCATATATGTGCATATCATTTTGTTCAATATAAAATTTTCATTTTCATGACTACATTTTTCAATTTTATTTATTTTAATGTTTCACCATTGTTTGTTTATATCTCTATATATGAATGTTGTATGTATGTGTGTTTTGTTTGCACATACAAATACTAATGAATATTGTGATTTTATTGATAATTTTATTGAAATTTTAAATTATTTATAAAATGGAAATTTAATAATGCAGATAAAGAGCAATTTACCAAATGCAATTAAATTAAATTTCCGTTTTTTTTTTATATTTTATAAACAAACAATTTAATGAGAGGACATTATTTTCTTTTTTAATAGTAAATGAACATTTGAATAAATTTCATATAAAAATTAGCAATAATTTTAATTGTTGCTATGAAACTGTGTAATTGCAGATATTAATTAATTTTAACCTACAAATATTAAGGTCAGGGTTTTATCGTATAGTGACTATTGGTCAAGTATGATCTGTAAAAATTGTTGTCCATCAATTTTTCTTTTATCGAAAAACTTAATTTTAATTTAATGTTCAAATAGAAAATTTATACATGAAATGGTTTTAATTCAATTAAATAAAACTTAAAATTTCTACGTAGAAAATAAATAATTTGAATACAGATAAACTTTAGATAGAATTGTCATTAAAGATTTTATTGTTGAAAGATTTTATTAATTTTTACATTTAAGAAATTAGAAGAATCTTTTTGATTTAAAATGTTAAAAATACGTTAGTTGATTATTTCAAATGGAACATTCTTACCTGTAATAGTCGTGTTAATTTAGCATCACGATATGGTATATGTTTTGTTTTACCATCAACTAATGCTGATATTACATTACCCAATGCTGATAATGATAAATTAATTTTTGTCGCTTCTTTAAAACGTTCACCAGTTGTACCAGTTTTATTTTGACGTTCTGAACCAGCTAAATCAACTAAATTTAATTTTCCTTTTTTAATTGCTGATGATTCATTTGGTCCAGACTGTGATGTTGTTGATATTTGTTCTAAACTTATTGTAAATATTGAATGTGAACGTGAACTACCAGCATTCATTAATGTTGAACCAACAATACGATTTTTAGCACCAATTGCTAATAAATTTTCACATTCTTGTGCATTATGTACTGTATGTGTTGTTAAATTTTGCACAATAATACCACCACCAGGTAATTCTTTTAATTGTAAATTTGTATTTTGTATATCCGGATGTAATAAATCACGTATTGTTTCATTATAGATTTCTAAAAAACTAACAAGTGCTAAATAACGTACACCAGTTGCAACTGCAATTGCTTCAAATATATGTTCAAATGAACGTGATATAATACCACGCTGTGATAATAATAATTTATCATTTGTATTTTTGATAATTAAATCTGTAGGTCCTTGCATTGTATGTGATTTACCACAACCAGTTTGTCCATATGCAAATATTGTACCATTATAACCTTCTAAAACACTCTATAATTTAAATGGAAAAATTGAGAGAGAAAAAAAAGAACAGAGAATTTTTCTTTTAATTAAAGAATTCTTATAATAAAAATCACATAAAAAATGTTAATGTTTTTTTTTTTATTGGGATAAACAAAAATTCTGAAAACATTATTACGAAAGACCTGCATAATAGAACCATGTACATATACCTAATAATTAAACACTTACTAAATCTATATAGTGTAAATCAATTGGTCCCATTAAACAGGTTTTATTTAGTTTTAAAAATTTAAATTGTAAGAAGAAAAAAAATGTTCACATACCTCAACTAATGAATAACAAATATCATTATAAATTGCTTCAGTTGGTGCATCTTGATCATAAGCATTATCAAATGAAAATACTTTTGCTGGTGCATTTAAATCAGTTGAATTATTTAAATTCACCATACAATCTTCAATTGATACAATTGTCTGAAAAAATATTGAAAAAAAAATTGTGTTAATATTAAAATTCCTTAACTTTCCTTTTAATTTTTTTTGTTTTTTTTTTGTATTTTATATAAAAAGAATTTTATTGAAAATTATTTTGATTGAAGGTCATTGAAATTCACAATAAAGTACAAATATGAGAAATAATTTATTCAGTAAGAAAATTCCATTAAACAAATAATTCAATCATTAATGCAAATATTTCTATTTGTCATTGTTCAGATTATAGAGAATTTATAAATTTATTTAAAAAATGTAGATTTTTCTTCAACAGATAAAATTCATCTAAAGTTTATGTATTTTCTATAACAATTATCTAACCTTTTAAATTGTAACATCATTTTTGTTTTAGTCCTAAACTCAAGTCGGGTTACTTGGTACTACTTTTTTATAATAAGTAAATAACGAATCACCCAACTTGAGTGTAAGGACCATGGTTCATAGAAAATTTGAAACTTTGACGGTTTTTTTAATTTATTTAATTTTAAATTGGATATGGGGCTGGTGGTTGTTGGGGGGGGGGGGCTAGTGGGCGTTGGTGTGGTTTTTGGATTTTAACTTAAATTATAATTATAAGATTTAAACAGAGATATTCTGACAACAGAAATAATTGTTAGATTAAAAAAAAATTTTAACACAATATCAGTTTAATAATAAAATAAATGTAAGATGTGAGACTATTATAAGCGACGGTTTTGTTACAAAAGTTTTCGGTTTTCGTTTTTGTTTTTTTTTTTTATCATAAAATTCTCTTATATGATTATTGAGAGTAAGAGAAAAACGTGACATAAACGAAGAAATATGTGTCACATAAGAGAACGGTCAGAATATCCATGTTAATCCATTAAAATAAAGAAAAAAAAAAAAAAGTACACATCGATTTTTATCTTACCTTGCATTTAAGATCATTCTCCTTTTTATTTGTTGGACGACAACGTACAATCACTTTTACGTTCTCCGCCATAACTATATGATTTTTTTTTTTTTTTTATAAGTTTTAATTGTTATTATTGATTTATTTGTTCTTCGCACGTTACTCCTACTATTTATTTATTGAAAGGAAACGAATGAGAAAAAAAAAACTTATTAAAAATCAATTAATTAATTTTACTTAAAATTTGCATGATTTATTTACTTTAAGATAAAAACATTAGATTAAAAAATAATAAAAGAGCAGAAGATAAAATAGACATAAAGATATTTTATTTTGGCTAAATTTATAAAAATAAAAAAATTAAAAAATAAATCATAAGAATAACACAATAACAACAACAACCTACAACCTACAACCTACACAATTGAATTTTATATAAACAAAAAAAAAAATAAAATAATGATGATCAAGAATAAGGAATAAGAAAAAGAAGTATAAATAAAAATGTACCCTAAATCAAATCTAAGAAAAAAAAAATTTATCAGATATTTTCTATAGAAACAGCCATCACCCCCCGCCCCCCATAAAAGTCTCTTGTATACCCATTCTATTCATTAACTCATCCTATCACACTCTCTCGTATTTTTCTATATTTTAATCTATTTATTTATTTTACATATTTTTTTCTCTCTTTCTTTATCTTTTGAAATTCGTTTTTTCCTTCTTTTTTTTTTCAAATTGTTAAATAAATGTTCAACAATCCAAGAAAAGAAGAAGAAGATGAAGAAGAAGAAAGAAACACAATGACAGAACAGAAACAAAAAGAAGAAAAAGGAAAATGAGAAGAAAAAAAGTGAAAAAGGTAAATAAAATATTTAAAAATAAAAGAATAAAAATGTGTCTTACAAAGTCGTCATATTTTATTAAAGTTAAGTTGAAATAAAAAATTCGTAAAAAGTAAAATACAAAATTTAAATAGAAATTATTTCATTTAAAATTTTTTGTATGACAATGAAGACAATGCATCATTAATTAACATAGTGAGAATTAACTACAGAAAAATATTAATTTTTTTCAATAATTACAGGTGAGATTTTTCTAAGATTTTTTTTTTAAATTAGTAAGAATATCAGGCGTTTCCACTTATTTCTATTTTATCTTTAAATGATTAAAAAATAGAACATATAAAAAAATAAAGATAAATAACAATTAATTTATGCTGTTTTATAATTTTAATTTTTAAATTAATGATTATATCAAATGAAGAGTTTAAATCAAAGAAAACTAGGCGTCTGCATTTAAATTAAAAATTAAAATTAAAAAGAAAAATCTTTAATTAAAAATTCAAAGGAAAAAAAAAAACAATTGGTTAACGTTGTATTTTTCTCATATAGAGTTTAAAATGTGGTCAAGGTCAATTTCTATTACTATTTCATAATTAAATTCAATTTTTTTTTTTTTTTTATTTTTCCATTCAATTCAAACTTTATACAGTGACATGCTGTGATTAATTGAAAAACATCTAACTCTCATTTATTGGATTGCAATTTTAAACACTCAAGGTGAAACAAACAACGGTTTTTAATTTAAGCATAAATCGAATGGATCACGTGTCTTAGCTCATCTTAAAACGTGATTAAATAATAAATAAATTACATAAAATTCTCGTGATACAATGCAGTTTAGAACAGTCTGAAAGTTCAATAGGATTATGTGTTTTTTTTTTGTCTCTGTCGCACCAACTTAATGAATTATATGTTAGTGTTGTAATGATTGAAATCCATGTTCGAATCAGATGTTTGTGTGTGGGTTGAAATTGTAGGCACATGTCCTGAGTCACAATTAAGTTGGTTGTATATATTACAAGAATATTACATGAAAATTGTGGCAATAATGATGATTATTTAATTATTTTTAAAAATGGGACAGATGAAAAATAATAACGATACAAAATTGAAATAATTTTCCAACCTTCCTCTTTACTTATCCTACAATTTTATAAATATAAACAGATATTTTAACACAATTGAAAATTATCTTTTAATTAAAATTATGAAGTCTAAATAAATATTTTTCTACGACAATAAACCAAAGAAAGGGAAAGACAGAGAAAGAGAGAAAGAGAAAAAATTATAAAACAAAAATTGTATTGCCGAATTTATACAATTAAGAGGATTATTTTTCTTCACAAAAATTTCTACAATTTCTCATACATTTTTGATCTTTATTTTCCTCTTTTACAAAAACAAAAAAAAAAATAAGACATTGTTAAATTTTTCACAGAAAATGGGTAATATTCTTGGAAATAAAGAAGGGGAGGAAAAAAAACAAATTTGTTTTGTTTTTGATTTGAAAATAAATATATTTTTACAAGCCGTTTTAAAAACAAGAAAGGAAAAAAAAAAAACAAAATTTTTGGTTCTCTTTTCTGAAAAGAAAAATAATATAAAACATATACACACACACACACACACATACACAAACAAAAGTACAGATAATCATTTTTAAGTTAAATAAAAATGATGAATGAGAAATAATACAAGCACAAAAATGTAAAAATTTCAACTTTAACTTGAAAAATTATTTATCATTTTTTATATTAATTCTGACAGGGTTGAAACCAAAAAAAAAAAAAAGAAAAAAGAAAAAAATGATCACCTGAAATTTGGACAAGAAAAATGAATACGAATCAAAATAAATAAATGTTTTTTTCTTCTTCTTCTTCTTCTTCTTCTTCTTCTTCTTCTTCTTCTTCTTCTTCTTCTTCTTCTTCTTCTTCTTCTTCTTCTTCTTCTTCTCCTTCTTCTTCTTCTTCTTCTTCTTCTTCTTCTTCTTCTTCTTCTTCTTCTTCTTCTTCTTCTTCTTCTTCTTCTTCTTCTTCTTCTTCTTCTTCTTCTTCTTCTTCTTCTTCTTCTTCTTCTTCTTCTTCTTCTTCTTCTTCTTCTTCTTCTTCTTCTTCTTCTTCTTCTTCTTCTTCTTCTTCTTCTTCTTCTTCTTCTTCTTCTTCTTCTTCTTCTTCTTCTTCTTCTTCTTCTTCTTCTTCTTCTTCTTCTTCTTCTTCTTCTTCTTCTTCTTCTTCTTCTTCTTCTTCTTCTTCTTCTTCTTCTTCTTCTTCTTCTTCTTCTTCTTCTTCTTCTTCTTCTTCTTCTTCTTCTTCTTCTTCTTCTTCTTCTTCTTCTTCTTCTTCTTCTTCTTCTTCTTCTTCTTCTTCTTCTTCTTCTTCTTCTTCTTCTTCTTCTTCTTCTTCTTCTTCTTCTTCTTCTTCTTCTTCTTCTTCTTCTTCTTCTTCTTCTTCTTCTTCTTCTTCTTATTTTGTCTTTTTTTTTTTTTACTTATTTTGATAATAATTATTTTGGATTAACTGATACATTTTATTTTTCATTGAAAATTGACCGGTTTGTTATGTTTGAATGACAACCGGAAAATAATTTTACTTTTCTTTTCATCCGTTAAAAACAAAACCAAAAAAAATAAAATATATTTAGTATGAGAATGAAGGAAAATAAATACAACACAAGAACTGATCAAATTCAATTAGAATCAATAGTCGGAATTTCTTGAAAGTCTATTTAGGCACGTTAAACACGTAAACCGTAATATTACAATCAATCAGAATCAGTAGAAAAAAAAAAAGAAAAAAAGAGAAAAAAAAAAAAAAAAATAGAAGATAAAATGTTTGGCAAAGCTTTTGAAAGCTTTGAATGATTCTTTGTTTGATTTCTTATTTTGGTTTTTTTTTTTTTCTTCCTCTTAAGAAGTGAAGGATGAAACGTTAAAAAAGAAAAACCTGATTAAATAATAAATAAAGAATGATTTGAGAAAAGAAAAATAACAAAAATAATAACAACAACAACAACAACAACAACAAATATTTCGATTCATTTTCTTAAAAAGGCGAAAAAAAAATAAATAAAGAAGAAGAAAAACGTGACAAAACAGAATTTGTTTTTTTTGTTTTTTTTTGTTTTTTTTATTGTGGCATAAAATTTTAGAGAAATTATTAAATTATTATCATGAGTCTACTGTATTAAATTTTCAATGTAGATTTTATTTTTTTTAGTTTTTTTGTTGGTTAACTTTTCAATTAAAATTATGAAAAAATAACAAAATATATCTCTGTCTCTGTCTGATTATAAAAATTTGATTAATTTCAATTATTAAGAAGAAAAAAAAAATTCTGACTTTTGGCTTTTAACTTAAATTCGATAAATAGAAACAGAAATACAGAAGAGAAATTGAAATTTCCATCATTTCATTTTTCTTTTGTTTTTTCTTTTTTTTTTTTGTTCCTTTAATTACAAAATAATATTTAAATCTTTATTTCCCCCTACCCTCTTATCCATTGTTTCGTTGCACTATTGTGTGTGTGTGTGTGTTTTTTTTAAAATGAAATCCCAATTTATTTACAAACACAAATCATCTGATTCAATAAATTTTGGTCAAAATCATTGGATTCAACAGAAAATAATTAAACAAAAAAAAAAATGACTTTTTCCTTAAATAGATGAAAAACAAAAAAAAAGATTTTCTTTCAAATTTAAAAATTAAAAAAGGTAAAAAATTTTATTAAAATTTTGATTCAAACAAAAAGAAAAAAAAGGAAATTTAACTCAAATTTAACTCATATTTTGTTAATTAGTGATTCGTACACAGAAAGAAATAATATGGTTATCTGTAGGTTGTGGTGACCATAATAGGTCCTGCTCTCCATAAAAAATTATTTATGGTTTGCAGTGACCAGTTATATGGTTTGCAGTGTAAGGTCATATAATGGTATTATAAGTATATGACTTAATCACCAGTTGAACTTTAACCCTTTAAAGGATTAAAGTATAGAATTATTTATTTTATTTTATTTTATTCTATTTTTTTTTTTTTTTGTACATTGTACATTATATTTGTAAATCTATAATTATTTATAATCACATACAATGAAATTATATATTTCTGTTCAATTTTATTAATAAAATGCTTTATAATGAAGGTAAAAAAAAAAAAGAAAAAAGAAAAAAAAAATAAAAGGTATGTGACCTTTTTTGTTTTTCTAATTTTTCTTAATTTTATTTATTTCTTTGTTGTTATTGTTGTTGTTTAATTAAAAATAAGCAGAAAACACTTAAATGGTCAAGTACAAAAAATATATTTGTATATAAATATCGGTAAATAAATTAACATTTTATGTTAACGATCGAAAAATATAAAATATAAATAATTAAAGTGACCATCAAAAATAATAAAAAACAATTTCAATATACTAAAAATATACAGACAGGCAGACAGACACAGAGAGAGTGAGAGAGAGAGAGAGAGAGAAGAATGAGAGAGTGAGAAATAATTAATTGATAAATAATTAAAATTATATTTTCAATTTTCCGTTTTCGGAAATTTCTGTTTGTGTGTGTGTGTGTGTGTGAGTGTGTGTGTTTGTGTTTTCTTTGGTTGTGTTAATTTCTGTGTGTGTGTGTGTGTGTGTGCGTATATTTTTTGATGTTATTGTTTTTATTTTATCTGAAGGTTTTGTACCTTAATTTTAACCTTAAAGTTTCAACCTTGATTTTCTAAAAAAAAAAAAAATAAAATAAAAATCTATTTTCTCGCTTTTCTTTTTTTTTTATGTTTCCCAAAAAAAAAAAAAAAAAAGAAACGGCATTTATTTGTATTTGTTTTTGTTTTTTTTTTTGTTAGTATAAATGTGAAGAAAATATTTTCTTTAATTTGTTTCATTTTTTTTTTTACTTACTCCCTTAACGGATTCAAATCATGACGAAATTTTTATAAACCAAAAATGAAAAAAAAAAAAAATCTCTATTCAAATGTTTCCCAACATTTGAAATTAATTCATTAGAATTTTCATTTTAAATTTTCTTCTTTTTTTTTTATTTTTACAGTAATTTTATTTTATCAAAATTTTCTTCACCCACATCAAAACCCCAACCTATTCTCGTCTATCCCATAATTATTTTGAAATAATTTTTTACCCATCGAACAAATATTTTTTCTCCTAACTGCTACTCTCTCTCTCTCTCTCTCTCTCTCTCTCTCTCACACACAAAAAAAAAACACAGCCTTCTTACAAACACCTTCTTATCATCATTTTTAAACTTATTCAAGTTTGTATCATAATTAAAATAATGAATACGAATATTTTTCCGTTTGGAAAAATTCAATACTAAGAATTTAAATAAAGAAAATCAAAATAAAAGAAATAAGAAGAAAAAAGGTAACAAAAAAAAAATAAATAAATAAAAAGAAAAGAAAAGAAAAGAAAAGGTAAAAACAACAAATAGCAGCAGCCTTAAAGTAACGAAGCAACAGAAATAAAAAAAAAAAAACAGCAACAACAAAAATATTGTCGAGACATGATAATTTGATCATTGAATTGAATTGAATTTTCCTTTTTCATTTTTTTTTTCTTCTTCTTCTTCTTCTCTATCTTCTTCAACTTCATCTTCATCATCTTCATCTACTTTTTTTTTTTTTTTTTTCTATTTTCATATTAGAAAATATTTTCTTTATAAGGCAACTTGTTGTTATTGTTATTGTTGTTGTTGTTTATTTCTTTCTTGTGTAATTTATTTTTTGTTATTATTTTGACATTTATTGATTTATAAAAGAGAGTGGGAGAGAGACAGAGAAACATTCTATATATATATATATATATATATATATATATTTGTCTACACACGAGAAAGAATTTATAGAATATAACGTCACATAATTATTTGAATTTAGAAAAGCAAAAAAAATGATGATGATGATTGTCTAATGGGAACATATTTTGTTGTTGTTTTTTGTTTTTTGTTTTTTGTTTTTTGTCTTTTTTTTTTTATTTGTTCTGTTACCTTCAATACATTATTATTATTGTTGTTATTTGTTATTTGTTCTTTTTTTTTTTGTTATTTATTTTTTAACAATACCATCAGTATTCCTCCCACCCAAAACATTCTTTTCTTTCATATGGTTTTTCATAATTTCGTTAGTTATAAAAAAAAAAAAAAAAGTAGAATACAAATAAAAAGAAGAAGAACAAAAGAGAATACATTATTTTTAATCAAGGTTAGAATATTTGAAGAAGGTTGCGTTAATTGTTTCGTTTTTTTTTTTTTTTTCATTGTCATTAGAATTATATTTTTGTTCCCAATTTTTACTATTTATCATTTATTTTCTTTTTTCCCATTTTACCTTTTATTATGTTATTTTTAGTAATTTTTTAATAATTTAGGCTAATTGACATGTGTCTGGTAACAAATAAAAGATAAATTGTCAAGGTCAGATTTAATACATAATATACCCAAAATAAGATTTGTACCCAGAACATTACATAGAAGAGTAAAACATTCATTAAATCTTGTTCTAAATTATTTCACGTTATGTGTCAGTATTTTACATTTACCTATTTATTTACAAAAAAAAAAAAAAACGAAGAAATAAAGTGATACAAGTATAAAGATAATTTATATTGAAGAACTAAAAAACTCTATAAAATATAAATGAAATTTTCTTGATTATATCTATTCATTGAAGACATTTCAGTTTGTACATGAAAAAAAAAAAAAAAAAACAAAGTAATGGTGATGCATTTTATATAGTCAAGAATAAATTGCATATAAATTTAAAAATAGAAAATGGAAAAAAAAAAAAAAAAAAAACAGAAATAATTAGATTTTTATATTTTCTATAAGATGACGTCTTATTATAAAAAAAGAAACCGAACAAAATACAGACACTGATAACACCTATACTAACAATTGTTATATTCTTGTCAATTCTTATTCTAAAATAATGTATTCCAAGTATTGTCCATAGAAACTGGACTTGATACTTATTAATGTGTATTGAGTTAATTATCAAACAAACAAACAAACAAACAACAACAACAAAAATGTGAATGTCCAATCAAAAACGATAAAAAAAAATATTTGAAATGCGCACTCAATCCCTTGAGAGGATTGATTTAGGTGTTGCGTAGCTACAATGATTTCGAAGAAAACTTAAATGCATCTCAACGTTCTCCCACAGTAAGTAACATCATTTTATTTATTATCAAACTAAATTAAGTGATGATAAAAATTAAAAATTCTATCAGATGACACTACATATAAATATTTCTAAATATAGAAAATTAAATTGTATAGACATTTTTTCATTGTCTTAAAAAAAGAATGTTCATTTTTTTTTGTTTTTTTGTTAAGAAAAAAATATTGAAACATTTTTTAAAAGGAAATTTCACAATCTCCTATGATTGGATGGGGTAGAAAAGAAAAGTTTTTCGATAAGATTAGATAGAACATTCATACATTCTAACAGTTCAATATAAACTCTATTCTGTTAAGGTAATTCGCCGTTTGTTATTTTAGAATTTTAGAATTTTTTGAAAAAAAAAAGAAGATTTTTGTTAAAAGTGAAAAAATGATTTTCTAAATTCAATTAAAATAAATTAACAATTTAATGTGATGTGACACTGTCTTCGAATTTAATATCGGTAAGTAGATATAATTAAAATCTATTTAATATTTTATTGATTTTCTCACCAGAAAGTAAAATAAAGATAAACACAAAACAATGAAATTGTTAAAATTATGACAAACAGACAAACTACACAAACAGACAAATTTTCAAAGTGCGTGAATAAAATAAAAAAAAAAACACAAAAAAATAAAGAAAAGTGTTCTTCCTGTCAAATTATAAATGAGAGAATTAAAAGAAAACAAATCAAGTTTTCCAAATAATTTTTTAACAAAATAAAACTATTGTATTGACAGTTTTCCCAATAATTTACCAAATAAAATAACGGATGAAAATTCATTTTACCGCAAATAAAAATAATTACAAGTTCATTGCTTTTGTTGGAATAAAATAAAAACATGATTTGTATATTTTTAGTTTTCTAATTTTAGTTTTAAACAAAATAAATTTTATGACCTGTACAGAAAGTATTTTGATTGTCATTGAAAAGAAGTTTTCTAAGAATTTTCGTAATTTGTGAAATTTATTTTAGATTCACATTAATTAAATATAAAACAACAACAAAATGCCCGTATTGAATTATTAATTAATCATTCTAAATCAAATCTTTAAGAATTTTTATGAAATCTTAATAAATTGTGCAAATCAGTTTTACTAGTGGTTAGTGTTAGTGTTAGTGTTAGTTTTAGTTTCAAGAAAACTAAAACAAATTCTAATTCAATATTCTATTGCAATGGCAGATTTCCTTAAAGACTGCTAAAATCTGTGAGCCCAGTATTAATCATCTCTTTACATTTATATTGTCTAAGAAAATATTTTTAAATATAAGTTACTTAGTATTAGTAGACATAACGCTTGACAACATCAAATTAATATTGGTTAGGTTGCGACTATGAACTCGGGACTCCTGTTTCCACTATAAAACGGGCGTGACATTATTCTGAACAGAAATTATTTAATAAAGAAAAAGTCGAAGCAACAATAAAATCAATTAAAACAATTAAATAATGTAAAAGCGTATAAAAAATGAATAGACGGAAAGGGAAATAATTATTATTGTTTTTATTGTTATTTTGTCATTAAATAAATATATGGACAATATCATAAAAATTTGATCAATAAACTGGTCACTGGTGATCGTTTTAAAAACTGGTCAATCATAATAATAAAACAGAGAAAGGAAAAAATTTCAAAGTTATGCGAATAAAAATAAGGGGATGATAAAAAAAAAATGATTGACATGCAATAATAATAATATAGTAAACATTGCAGTTAATACATTTTTTAACCCTTAATGTATGATGTAGGGGAGGTTTGTAGATTTTGGTATGATGTAGGGGAAGTTTTTAGATTTTAGTATAGATTAGTCCAATTAATTATATTTGAATTTTATTGATGTATAAAGGTAATATTCACGGAAACAAAATTATAACGTGTCCATTAATAGCGTTACCGGATTTAAAAGTAAAAAACAAAAACAATAAAAAAAAATATTTGATATAAAAAAATTCACACAAAATCTCCCCCGTTTTATCTTTTGGAAATATCAATTTTATTATGTGTTCATTTTGCTATTTATTTATTTTCTTTTTCCTTTATCTCATTAGACAAAAATTGAATTGTTTTGTATTATTATTTTTTTTTTTTTGTTTTATATCAGAAATTACGTGAGAACACAAAAAAATGTCCATTCCTTATCGTTAATTATCAATTACAACACATAATTAAATTGACCTTTTGCTGATCCCCATATTATTATTTTGAATTATTTTTGTTTTTTCTGTTATACAAAAAAAAAAAAAACAAAAACAAAAACAAAAAACGAAAAAGTTAATGGAGAAAGGAGAATAAAGGTAAAAATGAAAATAGAAAATTTTCCTCTTGTTTATTTATACACATTTTTTTTTTCTTTCTTTCACTGATTCAAATCAAATAATAAGAAAATAGAACAAAAATTCATGACTTTTTCATCATCAGTGTAGGACATCAGTGGTATAGAAATATTTTCATTTTTCTTTTTAAAAGAAAATTTAACATTTGGTGACAATTAAAGTTTTTTGATAAAATGAAAATATTTTCTCAATTCAGTTAAATTTGAATGAAAAAGAAAAATTGACAAAAAATTACAACAACAATTCGTATAATCTAAAAATAAAATATGTTTTGTTTTTTATGTCGCAGACTACAGGTTTGATTACCAAACAATCAACAAGATTGTCTTTTCACTCTCTCTCTCTCTCTCTCTCTCTCCAACTATATTTTTCCCTTAGAATCTATCCAAATTTTTATTCATCCATAAAATTGGAACACGAATTATTTATAGAAAAAAAGAAAAATATCTTTTTTTGTATTATTTTTCTTTTTTCTTGTATAATTTTTAACAACAATAAGAAGAAAAAAAAAAGAGAATGTAAGAAAGGGAAAGAGAAAAAAGAAAAAAGAAAAAAAAAAGAAAATAAATCAACAACAACAACTAAATAAAGAGAAATAATCAACACAAATACAAGCGCATTTAACACACAAAATAAATAAAATACAAAAAAAAATACAGGAAAAAAAATGGAAAATGGAAAATAAGTAGGTTGGTATATATAGAAAATTAGTGGTGGTCACTCTTTCAAGTAGAACAAGGCAAATGGGGTAGCAAGGTCAAAATAAATTTTGTTTTATTCCGTTTTTGTTTTTCCTTTGTTTTGTTTTTTTTTTTTGTTTTTTCCTTTTGTCGTTATTTTGGTTGATTTTCTTCTGTTTTATTTTTTTTTTTTTTCGGTAATTTTCATTTTCATTTTAGTTTTCTTTCTATTTTTTTGTTTTGTCCATTTCGTGACCATTAATAATTGATTTAAAACAGATATTTTTGAATATCGATTATCTCATGAAATATTGACACTTTCCGTTTCTTGTTCGTTTTATTTTTTTTTTTCTTTTCGATTTAACATTTTTTCCAAATACAGAGAGAGAGAAAAAAAAAACATATACAAAGGACGTTTCGGTATTTTTTGAAAATATTTAAAATTATGAAAATTTTATGAAAAAGAAAGTGGTAAAAAAAAAAGGTAAAAAAAATATCGAAATTCTTTTAAAATTAATTAATTAACTTTAATTTTATTGAACGTACCAGAATTAGTAAAAGTTCAAAGAAAAAGTTATTTTCAGTTAATCATCGATATTTTTTATGTTTACTTTTGTTATAAAAAAATAATTACCGATTGTAGTAAATTTATATAAATACGAATTGTTCTAATAATCAATCAATTTTCAATAACTTTTCATTTCATATACATTTAAAATATCAAAAATATTTTCTATTCTAAAAAAACAGAGAGAGAGAGACATAGGACAGAGAGCCAAAGAAATTAGAGAGCCAATAAAATTATAAAAATTAATTATTAATAATAAAATACGAAGTGATTAAAATTTCTACAAAATATTAAAATAAATTCTGATGCAAAATTATAATAAGTTTATAACGTTTGTAACTAAGGCAATTAAATTTTAATATTTAATAAGAAAAAAGAAAAATGAAAAAGAACAAAAAAAAAAAACGAAACATAAAGAAAATTCTGATGTATAAATGTGAAAAGTGTTTGAACTTAAGAGGTAACTGTAGTTTAACAAAACAAATGAAAAATTGTTGACGTTCACAAGAAATTTACAATTAAAAATTTTCTTCTTTTTTTTTTATTTATTCGCAATAAAGAATAAAAAACTGATTCAGATAAAATCTAAATATAGACAAAATAAAACAAAAAAACAAATCAAATAATGAATATTTGTTTGAAAAATCAAAGTAAGTTTTCTTTTATTTTTTTCTTACTGAAAAAAGACACCATTTAAATTTCAAACATTTTTATATTCTTATCTCGTGTGACTATAAGTTACAAGTCCCGGATAAGAAATTTTTTTACCGTTAGAACAATGCAAAATCTTGAAAAATTTTTTAGTGATCAACCAGGAATCAATACCATGGATTCCTCTCGGTATCTAGCCAAGCATGCTAACCACTACACCAAATCAAATATTATTCTATGAAATTAATAATTTCAAATTATCCACTTTAAAAATGTTTTCAACTCTATTCTGGATATTTTACTGCGGATTTCATCAAATATTTGTAATTAAAAAATAACAAAAAAATGGAGAATAAAAAAAAAACAAAAAAGTTGTAACATAAACACAACAATTCATATTAAAATTATAACAAGATAATTCTACTTATAATAATGAGTGTTTATTATTAATCCTCATTATTACTTGTTGTCTTTTCTTTTCGCCTGTTGTTGTTGTTGTTTATATTTACAATTTTTTTTTTTCAGTTCTGTTTAAATTAAATTAAACGAAAAAAATTAAAAAAAAATTCTCATTTTATAAAAAAATTTGTGAAATTTAATGGAAAAATAAAAAGTAAATTTTAAAATAATCTTAACTAAAACAAAAATGAAATAGAAAGAAAATTGAAATTAAATAGAGTTAAGATGATTTTAAAGCAAATTATTGGATTGACATATTTTGGGTGAAAATCGAAAGAAAAAAAAAGGAAATATTTTTCGTTTGTATTCATTGTTTGTAATTAGCTAAATTAAATTATTTAAGAATAACAAAAAAAATACTGTTATACACATATACACATGCACACATACATATACATATATATATATATACACAGACACACACACACACACATATCAAATAACTCTAAATATACAAAAAAAAATTTAAAAATTAGTGAAATTCTTGAAAATAAATTTCAATTTGAAATTCACCAAACACAAAAAAAAACATTTTAATTTCTTGTGTTTTGTTTTGTTTTGTTTTGTTTTGTTTTGTTTTGTTTTGTTTTGTTTTGTTTTGTTTTGTTTTGTTTTGTTTTGTTAAGACATGCCATTTTATATTGTCAAAATTAATATTATTTGTGATTATTGTTTGTTTGTTTATTATATTTTTTTATTATATTTTTTTAACTTAACTGTGCGTATGTATTAGTTTTTAGTTTTTTTTTTATTTAATATAATTTTATTAAGTGCACTAAAATTAATTTCAACAATAATATTAATAAATTGACAATATTTATACTTTTTATTATGTCCAATATTTATGTATATATATATATGTGTGTGTGTGTGTTTGATGTGTGATGCGTGCGTGTATGTGTGCTTTTACATTTATTTCAATTGTTTTTTTGGTTTTGTTTATATTTTCAACGTTGTCGCGGTTACGAAATGTTATAAACACAAAAGAAAAGAACAACAAAAAAAAAAATACAAAGAAGAAGAAGAAGAGAAAATGGACAACAACAAACATCCCCTTTTTGATTTTTCTCTTTCAAGTAATATTGTATTTTCAACCATGTTATTTTTCCTTTTCCATCGCATACACCCCACGATAATAATATCTACAATTAAACCCACACACGAAAAAAATTTGTTAATATCACATATAAAATTTCAACACACATACATATAAGAAACGCAAACATAGTCGCACACACATGTACATACACACACAATGCAATTACAAAAATAAAAGGAATATTTTGTATGATGAAAATATATGATATTTATTTTATCTGCCTAATCTCTCTACCTCTATATATATATATATTTATATCTCTTTCACACTAAATATTAAAAACAAATTTTAAATTATATATAACCGTCTCTATTACACTTAACTGTTTAATAAACTTTTTTAATCATAAATAAAATTGCATGAAAATTAATTTATTTTTATTCTACTTTTTTTTTTTTCAAATCGAAAAATCACAAAAATCCACATGAAGAGTGCGAGTGAGAGAGAGAGAGAAAGAGAAAGATTGTCGAAGAAAGAGAATCAAATGAAATGGATGATGAATTAAAAATGACATTGACCTTGAATATAATTTAGAATTATTATTGGTCACAGAAACTAATTTATCGTCAATTAACAAATACCTAATTACACGCTATAATTAACAATATTTTACCATAAAACAAGGTTAACTATTTTTTTTCTCTCTTTCTTTACTTCGTTTATTGTTGTTATTAATTTTTCGTTCTGATTTTTTTTTTTTTTTTTTTTTTTTTGTTGTTGACCAAAATTACTTCTCAATAATTAATTATAATTAATTTAGAAATTCAAAAAAAAAAAAAAAAGAAAAAACAGAAAAATTACAACTTAAAAAAAATAAGAAAAATTTTAAAATTAAATTTATTTCCAAATAAAATTAGAAAAAAAAAACAAAAATTTTGTCTTTTTTTTTCATTTATTTTCTTTTTAACTTCTTTATTACTTATTTTTACTTTTCTTTTATTATTCTGATTATTTAGTGTAACTGTAACGTGCACTCACAATGAAATTCAAAAAATTACTGGACATTCAAAATAACAAAAAAAAAATACATAAAAAACCTCAACAACAACAACAACAACAACAACAACAATAAACATTCTCTTTCTAACTATAAAACGTGAATATTTGAAAAATATAATTTCCATGTGAAAAACAAAAACAAAAAAAAAACAAAAAAAAACAAAAAAAAAATGAAAGAAAATTATACTTTTTTTTTTTTTTTTTACCTTTACACATCAACCCAGCTAAATAATAATCAAAACCCACACCAACCAACCAACCAACCAACCAACAACACCCCCATCACACGCCCCCCCACGCCGCACTAAAGAGCTAACATCCATATAAAAAAAAAAGAAAGAAGAAAAAATCGATTTGAGTATGAGGTAAATGAGGAAAAACAACTGGTCACACGCAAAGTTATATTATATATATTTTCCAATGGAATTTTCATTTGTATATTTGTTGTTGTTGTTGTTGTTGTTGTTGTTGTTATTCTGTGTTTTTGTTTTTTTGTTTTTGTCTTTTTTTTTTTTTTTTTACTTTTATTCGGAAGTTTTTTTTTTATTTCTTTTTTTTTTCTGTTGGTCAGTCAGTCTATATGAATGACAATGTAATGGTTTTAAGTGGAGAAAAGTTAGGGGGGGATTTATTGGAAAATTGTTCTCGTCATCTATTATAACGAAATAAAATTCTGCACCATTCCATTCAATTTTATTTTTAGTTTTATAATTTATGTTTCTGGTAATTTTTTTTTATACAGCCGATGAGACAATAATGACAATTTAAAAACAAAAAAAAATTGGTTGAGTTTCACAATTATTATTTAAGTGTTAATTAAAACAAAAAACAAAAAAAAAAAACAAATAAAGTTAGAGAAAATTATTGAAATTTTAAACTTTTATTGTGTGAAAGATAAAAATCTGTCATTTTTGAAAAGTTAAAACTTTTGATGATGGCAGCCAACAAACAACAACAAACAACAACAGAAAAACCGATCAAAATTATTTCTAATCATGTTTTCTCACACCAGCAAATTTTCTTTCTGTTTTTCATCTTTCAAACCGCCCCCCCCCCTCCTTCTTCCTCCTTTCGTTATGAGAAGAAAAAAAAAAAAAGGGAAAAAATTGTAAAATCTTGTTAAAATTTATTTCAAGTGAAATCAATTTGTGTTCAATTTTTTCGATATTATTTTTACATTTTCTTTCTTATATAGTAGACATATAGTAGACATATTAGATGTAAGTATGTAAAATATTTAAGTGTAACCTCTGACCCTTCACCCGCCTCCCCATAACAATCCATTATTTTTTTATTTATTTTCAATAATTTATCATTTATCAACTAAAATTTTTTTTATTTTATTTTTTTTTTTTGTACTTTTAACTTTTTTTCCTTTTTTTCCTTTTTTCCTTAAACACAACGAATCATTTTCTTTTTTTTTTTTTTATATTTTTCTTTGACATTCTTTTTTTTTTGTATGATAAATGACTTTTCATATAGGAGAAAGTAAAAAAGAAAACAGGAAAAAAAAAAATCAAGGAAAAAATTGAAAAAAAAAAAAAAAATTAAATAATGGGAAAAAAGAAGAAAAACGAAAATCAGTTACGTATATATGTGCGTAATGAGAGAACAACAACAATAACAACAACAACAACCACTACTACTACTACCCAAAAAAAAAGGGAGGAAAGGGAATTGTATGTGCGTTACACATGACACATATGTGTAACGCACAAACAATTCCCATTTTCCTAACCTAAAAAAAAAAAAAAAAAAGAAACAATTCCTCTTCGTTTCTCCGTTAACACAGGCCGCTCTCCCCTGAATGAAACAGAAGAATGACAGAAAACAAAGAATAAAAGAAAACAAAGAAAAGAAGAAAAAAAAATATTTGAAAATTTTCCTTTTTTTCTTCGTTTTTCTGATCGATCGTATAAAAATTCATTCTATAGATTATTGTTAAACTTGACTCATTAAAATTTCCCTATCAAAAAATTTTTTTTGTTACTTTTTTTTTTCTTTTGGTTGCTGCTATTGTTGTTGTTATTGTTGTTGTTGTTATTGTTGTTGTTGTGGTTGCTTAGATTATATTATTGTAGTGTAGTGTAGTGTAGTGTAGTGTAGTGTAGTGTAGTGTAGTGTAGTGTACAGTATAAACTACTTTAAAGTTCAGCACGTAACGTTGAATATATTTTTGTTTTTCTTCTTTTTTTTTCTTAGTATTGTGTCGTTATAATTTTTTTTTTTTTCCTCCCGTTTCTTTTTTCTTTTTTCTTTTTTTCTATTTTTCCATTTTTTCCATTTTTTCTTTTTTCTTCTTCTTCTTTTTTTTTCTGTCCATTGTCCATTAGGTGACTTTATTGGTGTTGCTCTTTTTCTGTCCGTTTCTCTCTGTCTCTCTCTCTAACTCTCTTGTTGTCCTTTTTTTTTTTTTTACTTTCTTTTTTTCTCTCTCTCCCATTTTTCTGTTCATTAGAAATTTTCTTTCTTTTTCACACATTTTGAAGGTACAACAACCCATAATTGTTCTCTAGCGAGTATAAAAATTTTATTATTCTATGATTGTCAAGGTCAATTTATTTATTTATATTTATTTAATGGAGGTTCATTATTGTTGTTGTGATTTTCTTTTCCCATTTTTCTTTCATTCTCATTTTTTTTTTCTTTTTTTTTCTTTTTTTTTTTTTTTTTAGTCCAGTCAGTCAGTGGAATTTGATTAAAATCTTTCCTTTTTTTTTTGTTTTTTGGTTTTTCTTTTGCGTATTTGGTTTTTTTGTTTTTTTCCTTTTTCCTTTTTCCTTTTTGCAGTTAATTAAACGTTCAAGAAAAACGATAAAAATTTCATTTAATTTTAAATTTCTATTGAAAATTTGGTTTTTTCGTTTTTTTGCGTTAATGATTCAGAAATATTAATTTTGTTTTTGGTTTTCTTTTTTTTTTTGTAATCTTACAAATGAAATCAACGAGTGAGAACTGATTGTGTGCGTTTTGTTTTTATTTTGTTTGTTTCTTGTTTATTTTTGTTTTCCTAGAAAACTTGGGTGTCTCCATTATTCATTAAAAATTTCTACATAAAATAAAAACTTTAATGAAAGACAAACAGAAAATAATTCATACAATTAATTATTGTTCATTTATTCGTCAGCAAGAAATACAAATTCAATAAATATTTTCGCATTACAAACTAGGCGTCTCCACATAAAATTTTTACAAAAATGCAAATACAGTGAAACTCGGTTATAATGAACTTCAAGGGACCAAAAAAAAAGTTCGTTATAACCGAAAGATCGTTATAACCGAATCATTGCCAAGATACAAATTAAAGCGGAACCTTCAGAAAAGTTCGGTATAACCGAAAGATCGTTATAAGTGAAGTTCGTTATAACCGAGTTTCACTGTAGTCCAATTTTCCAATCAAAGTCCAATCAAAATTTTCTTTTAATTTTTTTTAATTTATTAAATGAGAAATTTAATCAGATTAATTTTAGAAGAAATACAAAAAAAAAAAAAAAAAACTCAAAAGGCTGAAAATTTTTGGTGGAATTTTAAGATTTCTTAGAAGAAAAAAAAAATGTGTAAAAAGAAAAGAAGAAAAAAAAATATATTAATGAAGTTATTTTGTTCAGAAAAATGAAAAATGAAAAAGGATTCAATTATCCATTTTATAAAAAAAAATTGAAATAAAACAATGTGATCAATCATACTGTCCAATATGATTATTGTTGAGAAAAATTTTTCAACCGTCCGTTACAAGGAGAAAGGAAAAAAAAAATAAAAAATAAAAATTAAATTCTATAAAAGAAATGATTAAGAAATAAACGTTACTGAACTTTTGTATATAAAAGATTATTAAAGAAAAATCAAATTAAATTAAAAACAGTTTTCAAATTCAGTTAGTCAATGTAAAAGTTTAAACGTTGATAGTAAAATTTAATTAATTTTTTTTGATAATTGAAACAAGACAGGTTCATATGCCAACATTATTTAATATATAATTTGATAAGATTCTTATAATTTAACATTAAAAAAATTTTTAATTCACGTTAACTAATTTCATTCTTTCATATGAAATTTTCTATTAAAAATTTCTCATTCTACTTTCCGTAATAAATTGAAGAAATATTTTGAATAAAACGAAAAAATATCAGCCGTCTCCATACAAATTTTTTTTTAAATTTTATAATTTAGAATTGTTTGTATTTCATCATAAATTAATTAACTATAAAATTGATGCGTTTGGAGCGGAAGGTACCGAGTTCGAATCTCGACTGCCTATAGGGTCCATTTAAAATAGTAGATCCCGTCCCCGTATCGGTGGAAGAAAGAACGTTAAAGATAAGTTCAGTTGCGGAGTCAAGTACAAAATCATAATAATAAAAAAAACTAATAATTATCGTCATATATGCCAACGCTTAAATGGGAGACCAAAAATGTTTTAAATTCTCGAACAAAAGAAAAAAAAAAACAACATTTCCTTTTAGTTTACCTTTTTCTCTTCTTGTTTTTAACAACCAGGTTTCGTCAAACCCACCCACCGGTATTCTAGTCGCCGAAAGGTTTCAATACCAACTAGATAGGCTAATCACCTGCATCGCTGAAATTCTTCAAGAATTCAAGAAACGACTTAAAATGAAAATATTAGTAATGCATCGGATACATTACAAAGAACTTGAAGACGCCCTGTCCTCTACATAAGGAGTTGAAGGGGGAAAAAAATGCAATAAAAATAGAGAATTATTTAGACTAACAAAAAAATAATATAATTTTAATGTTTGATGCGGAATAAGACAAGAGACAGGAATTTATACTCTCCATATAATTATATTATTAGATTTTCTCCATAACAACAACAATTAAAAAATTCTATACAGGAAAAAGTCAAAGAGAATAAAAATAAATAAAAATATAAAATTATTTTCATCCTTCAAAATTGTATCAACGATAATTTTCTATAAATGCATTTTCTTTTGTTATATTTTATTTATTTATTTTTTTTTTTGTTTTAATTTTTCCATTTCCTTCCGTGTTTTATTTTTTTCTGTTTTACCTCAATCAATTAATAAATTTTTTATAGGATGTTTTTTTAATTAAAATAAAAACTATAATAAATTGAAAATCAATAGAAAAAAAAAGACAACAAACATAATAAATTTATAGAAAATTCTAATAAATATTTCCTTATGTTGAAATATTCAATATTTGTAAAATTATGAAAGTTTTTTTAATAATTGATTTTTAATTTTTAATTTAATTTTTTAATTTAAATTTTGTCTCATATTGTCTCATGTTATTTTTCATTTGTTTAACATTTTTAAACATTAACCAAGTTAATGTTTAAATTTTTGTATATACATTTTAAAATAATCATACCGGACACTTGATCTATAACAAATTATACAAGATATTTGGATGACTGTATAATTCTAATTAAACACAGTTAATGTACATAAATAGAAAAATTATAGAAATAAAGTTCATTGCAGAAAATTTGATCAGATATTTGATCAGGTACGTATATTAAATTCAGATTATTGATAATGTAAAAACAGAATATTTTTTATTCGATAAATATGATATTGGTGATATCAGTTGACGTAATGCCAAAAAGAAAATATTTAATAAATAAAATTTCAACTCAAACACTAAATAGTAATAATTAATTAAACAGTCGTGTAAATCAATGACTTGACTATGAATTAATAAATTCGATACTCCCTTCATATTATTATCGTTTATCAAGAAAATATTTTATTATAAGGAAATTTATATTGTAAATATAATAAATTGCCATTAATTTTCTTTATTTCTTTAATTTTTCATTTTCTATTTTTTTTTTTTCTCTATTTTTTTCTATAACGATAAACTTAACATGAAATTTACATTTAATTTAACAAAAGTTCAAATGAATTCAAATATACAAAAGACGAATGAACTCGTTTATTTATAGTTTTAATTAAATATAAGAGAAATAAAAGAATAGGAATTTATCTGATATTTGTTGTTGTTTGATTGTCATCCAGTTCAGTTCTGGAGTGCCCCAATGGAAAATTAAAAAAAATTTTATAGAGTTAATATTTATTTTTTTTTTCAATGAATTTTTTCTAAGATTTTAACAATTTTTTAACCCAACGTTAAATGTTAAAAAAAAAAATATAATTTTGAACTAGGAAGAATTTAAGAAGTCTTTGTACTATTTTTAAGACTGAATATAATCCGATTTAAACCCAAAGAAACACATTTATTATTGAATTGAATCAATTTTTTTAAATTATTAGCATTATTGACTTTTCTATTATTCAAGTTTTATTCAATAATTAATTCGTTCAACACAGCAAGCATTCAACTTCTGTTTGGTTTTATTGTTGTTATTTTTTTTTTCTTCTACACGTTTTGATTCAATTTTGAGTTTAACAAATTGTATTACTATTTTGTCTTTATCTGTTTCTTTTTCTATTATTTATCCTTTTTTATTATTTTGTTTTCCCCCTTTCGAATAAAAAATACAAAACGCTCATCCCCTTCACATTAAGTTTAAAAGAAAGTTAAAACATAATAAAAATAAAAGAAAAGAAAAGAAAAAATAAAATAGTAGAGCGAACAATTTATTTGTGAACGACCTGGTAAAATTGACCCTGACCTTAAAGTCAGAAGAAGAAGAAAAAAAAAAAACGTCAAAGAAAATTTGAACTCTGGTCCTGATGACAATTAAACTTTTTTTTAGGGACTAAGGTTCAGGGTCGTAGAATACAAAACAAAAATCAATAATAAAAGAGTCAAAGGGGTAGAATAAAATTTAAATATCGATTCTCAATTAACAAAAAAAAAAACTAAAATATTACAAAATAAATTTTCTCATTGAAATTTTATTTCCTTATTGACGTAATCTGATTATGGATTCTATGGAATTACAACTAAAAATATTTAAACTGTACCTAAACCAACAAATATGTATAAGTAATGACGCATATCTCCGGAAAAATTATGTGTTTTAATTAATGTTTATGGGAAGTGTTAAATAATTTAATCAATTTATTTTGTGTATGTGGTTTGTTGCTTAGGAAATGAAAAAACTTTTGTAACGAACACTTTTTAAAAATCGATTTTTAATTTATAGTTTATTTAATAAAACTTAGACGGCAGCAGTTGCCTATAATGTTGAAAAAAAAAATTAACAAAATCC
Organism: Pedicia rivosa; assembly: GCA_963082725.1. NCBI lineage: Eukaryota > Metazoa > Arthropoda > Insecta > Diptera > Pediciidae > Pedicia > Pedicia rivosa. The sequence goes on along the minus strand of OY720156.1, from coordinate 7,559,154 downwards.
TTTTTATAGCTACATATTTAGCTTTTGCTTGAATTTAAAAAATTGATAAAGAAAATATAATTAATTCAAAAAATTATTCATTGGAAAATGTGTTAAAGCAAATTTTAAAAAATTTGCAATAAATGTAATAAGTGAACTGAAACATTTCAAACTTATTCATATCCAAGAAGTGTGTCCTGGGTAAAAGTTTTTTATTTAGGAAATGTTAGTAAAATTAATATTTTTTTACTTTTTATTCAGGTAACAGGACATTCTAAGACGATAAAAACTTCTTTATTATAAGCTTCACTTATTTTTAGGAATATCTTATTTAGATGGCAGCACATTTCATTAAAAATATAGAAAAAATTTAGCATAAACGCAATCCAATGAAATAGAATTTTATAAAATTTAAGTATAAATATACTAATTACACGATGAAAGTTTCATTATCGTAAGAATAAGTATTTTTAACAATATCTTATTGAGATGGCAGCACATTTAATACATATAAAAGCAAAAATCAGTCCAGACACAACGTTCTGTTTATCAAAATAGAAAATTTATCATTTTTTTTAAAACACAAAATTAAGCTCATAGCCAAAAATAATAAATATGCAACCTCTGATTTTTTTGATTGCCTTAAAAGTGAAACTTTTCTTTATGGGAACTAATTATCGTTTGAAAAAGATTTGCCTTAGAAAATTTACATAATTTTACATAATAAAAGAAAGTAGAAATATTGGACAATTTTCCTAATTTATAAAATAGAAAAGGTAATTATTTCGAAAAGAAGCAATTAAGCTTTTAGAGCCTTTAACTATACGATCATTTATGAATAGCCGTGTTTTTGATTTTAAATTATTCTGCAGAATTATTTTCGAAATAAAAAAACGCTCCGAACATTCTGTATAAATTGATATAGTTGCCAAACCGTAATTTGAACAAAGTTCATTCTTTTTATTTTTGCGGGAGATTCATTAAATATCAAGAAAAATATACATAATATGAAAAATTGTTTTTATGTCTTAAAACTATCACGGGATTAACTTTTCAAATTCTATATTTGTTTATTCATATTTTTTTTATATTTTAACCAGGGCCGGTTTTAGATATTTTTGCGCCCGGTTAAATTTAAAAAAAGGCGCCTTTATGAGTATAACATTTTATTTAAAAAAAATCAATAAATTATAAAATAAAAAATAAAACAAAATTGCAAATGTTCAGTACATATTGTAAAAATAAAAATGAACTAAAAAAAATATCACTTAACAAAGGAACAATTAATAATAAAGGAACATGTCAGTTTTTTCTTTAAATTTACTTTAGGAAATTAATTTTTCTAGCCTTTATCTTCGCAAAGCTGTCTATCAAATTATGATAATCTATATTTTCAAGAACAGCGTTTTCTATTGATAACATAGATAATCCAGTCAATCTTTCTTGCAACATTGTTGTTCGTAAATAATTTTTAATAATTTTTAACTTTGAGAAACTTCGCTCTCCTGATGCGACTGTTACTGGCAAAGTTATAAGTATTTTTAAAGCTATAACTGTATTTGGGAACACTGAATCCAAGTTTTTATCAAATATATAGGTTAATGTTGCTAAAGGCGTCAATTTGGAAGTTAAAATTGAGGAAAGCATTTCCAGCTCATTAAATAAATCTAAACCTCTTAAATCCAAGTGTTCTTTATTTTTAAGGGCTTTTTCTAAATTAATACAACTATTTTTTATATTATTTGAGCTTGAGGGTGAGAATGCAGTTACATCGTGTAAAAATTCAAAAATTTTATTATGTTGATTTAATTGCTCAAATCTCTCGCTGACGGATTCTATTGCTTGATCTAATATCTTGAAGTAAAATTCAACTTTAAATCGTAGCTCAGGATTAATTATTGGCTCGTCTCTACCTTCATATGAAAAATGAATTTTCTTCCCACGAGGTCGCATATATGTACATGCATAATTAGATTTTATTCTTCGTTTTGTTTCATCTTCTACATTCCTTTTCATTAAAAAACATTTGCGGCGGTGAGGGACGGATTTTTAATATGAAACGCACACATATATAGATTTTATTTCAGAGCATTTTGGTTTGAATGTAGTGAGAATGGTGTGTTTTTAAAAATTGAACCAACATTTCTTATGCAACTAGAAACGCACACATATATAGATTTTATTTCAGAGCATTTTGGTTTGAATGTAGTGAGAATGGTGTGTTTTTAAAAATTGAACCAACATTTCTTATGCATACTAGAAACACACACAACTATGGATTTTATTTCAGAGGATTTTGGTTTGAATGTGTAGTTAGAATGGTGTGGTTTTTTAAATTGAACCAATATTTCTTTTATACATTAGAAACGCAACATATTCCTATAGATTTTATTTCAGTGGATTTTGGTTTGAATTTTAATTAAATAGAAACATATTAGGAAGTTTATTAAACTTAATTAGAAATTTATTTTTAAAGTATTTTTGTTACATAGTTAAAATAATAAAAAAATGCGCCCCAAAATTATTGCGCCCGGTTTTACTGCACCATTTGCCCCTATGGACGGACCGGCCCTGATTTTAACATAAATATATATAATTTTTTTTTTGGGTTGTCAAAAAAATTGAATTGAAATAAAAAAAATAAAAGAAAAATATCAGAGTTGCGAACTGAGGCAATTCTAAAATTTGCAGAAAATTCATGTTAGCGCCATCTATTCTCAAGATACGTAATAATATTTTTTGATTCTGCAAAAATTCTGTAAAATAACAGAATTAAAAATTTGTATGAAAATTTTTGTTTGATTCTGCAGAATCAAAAATTCTGTAGAATCGGTAGAGTTAAAAAACAATCAATCAAAAATATCAACTATATAAATTTACCTACCTTTAAATGACCCTTTATTAGATATATTTCCATGTCTTCATAGACAAACACATTAAATCTAGAAGAAAATAGAAAATAGTAAATATTAAATATATTATTAATTAATTTAAGAAGGGTATTCTTTAATAAAATCAAAGTTCCTCTTGATAAAATTATTTAATAATTTGTTTTATTGAAAGAAATATCAAAAAAATATGAAATTCATTTTATTATATTTTAAAATCCCAATCAGAAACTACATCGCTAGAGAATCTAGTGGTACTAAAACTAACTAACATAGAAAAAATCTATAATAAACAAGAAAAACAAAAACACGAATACAATACGAAGCAAAAAAAAATAATAGGAATTTTGACAGTTCGCAGTTTTTTTTTTAGTTTTATCCGGCAAATACTAACACAACAAAAGAAAATAAAAAAAAACACATTGTTTTCTTTAAACACATTTTGATAAGACGTGTGTGCCTTTAGTTTCTCAGTTTTATTTTTTTATATAGAAACTTGTTTCATTTTTAAATAAAATTAATTATTTTTATTAAATTAATCTACAAATAATTATTTGATTGGTTTTTTTTCGATTGATTTTTTTTTCTAAACAAAAAACGTATTAATTTTTTTTAATAAATTTTTTTATAAAAAAAGTGCGGACATTTTGATTTAAATTTTCACACGTGTTGTAAATATTTAAATTAATATTATTTTATACTTTTGTATAATTACTTATAAAGAATTCCAATACAATATAACAAGTACCTTTTTTTTTGTATTATAAATAATAAAACGTAAATTTAATTTGAAATGGCTACTGATTTATTAGATGGATTATCATGTCAAGATTTGTTTGCATCAAAAGAGGGTTTAACCTACAAGTAAATAATAAAAATCAGTGTTGGAAAATATTCTTTACAATTATGCGTATTTAATTGTTTTCATAGAATTTTCTTAAATTATTGAAAAGTTTATATTTCTCATCACTGATTAATAGTGAAATTTTTTTTGTGTAATTTTAAGTGGGCAATCTTCTAACATATTTTTGTCCTTTTTCTGTTTAGTGATTTTATAATTCTACCTGGATATATTGATTTTGCTGCTGAAGATGTTGATTTAACATCATCTTTAACAAAAAATATATCATTAAAAGCTCCACTGGTATCATCACCAATGGATACAGTTACTGAAGCTGATATGGCAATATCAATGGCTGTAAGTTTGTTTTTTGTTTTTATATGATGCAATTTAGACAATTAATTAAGTTTTTTTTTCAATAAAATTTTAGTTATGCGGTGGCATTGGTATAATACATCATAATTGTACACCTGAATATCAAGCAAACGAAGTACATAAAGTTAAAAAGTATAAACATGGTTTTATAAGAGATCCATTTGTGATGAGCCCTAAACATAGAGTAAGTGATAATAACAAATATTCATTGTAGTAAATTTTCATAACTTATATATTAAAACTCTATTAGGAATTTTCAATGAGAACTAATTCTGATTCTAGAAACCTTTGAAAATATTTTTACTCGATTGACGACATACATTTCTGATTTATAATAAAAATAGAAAAAGAATTAAAACAAAATCGTATTAAGATTTTTTTAATTTAATTTTTTGTAAAGACTTGCTTTAAAAATACAAAGAAAAATGTATATTTTTTCTAATTGGATTATTTATTTTCAAATGTAGGTCGCTGATGTTATTGAAGCTAAAAGAAAAAATGGTTTTACCGGTTATCCAATAACAGAAAATGGAAAATTAGGTGAACGTTTAGTTGGTATTGTAACATCACGTGATATTGATTTTAGGGAAGATGATTTAGATTTATTGTTGGAACAAGTAATGACTAAAATTGATGTAATGATAACAGCACCAAATGGTATTACATTACAGGAAGCAAATAATATATTAGAAAAAAGCAAAAAAGGTAAATTGCCAATTATAAATGGCAGTGGAGAATTGGTTGCATTAATTGCAAGAACAGATTTAAAAAAAGCACGAAGCTATCCAAATGCATCAAAAGACAGTAATAAACAATTATTAGTTGGTGCAGCTATTGGTACAAGACCAGAGGATAAGCAACGTCTTGATTTATTAGTACAAAATGGTGTTGATGTTGTTGTTTTAGATTCATCACAAGGAAATTCAATATTTCAAATAAAAATGATTAAATATATTAAAAAAAGTCATCCAAAACTTGAAGTAATTGGAGGAAATGGTAAGATTTATATTTCATTCAGCTACTTATGTAACCAACTCTGACCAATCAATTTATGAATTTGTTGGAAAATTGGTTATAGGCGAAATTTGATTAACAATATTTTTACATTTTTTCCTTTTTTATTTTAGTTGTAACACGTGCACAAGCAAAAAGTTTAATTGATGCTGGAATTGATGGTTTACGTGTTGGTATGGGTAGTGGTTCAATATGTATAACACAAGAGGTAATGGCATGTGGTTGTCCACAAGCAACAGCGGTTTATCAAGTCAGTGATTATGCACGTAAATTTAATGTACCTGTTATTGCTGATGGTGGTATTCAGTCAATTGGACATATTGTTAAAGCACTATCATTAGGTGCATCAGCTGTTATGATGGGTTCATTATTAGCAGGTACATCAGAGGCACCTGGTGAATATTTTTTTTCTGATGGTGTACGCTTAAAAAAATATCGTGGTATGGGTAGTTTAGAGGCAATGGAACGTAAAGATGCAAAAGGTGCAGCTATGAGTCGTTACTACCATACCGAAATTGATAAAACACGTGTTGCACAAGGTGTTAGTGGCAGTATTGTTGATAAAGGTTCTGTACTTAGATTTTTACCATATTTAGAATGTGGTTTACAGCATAGTTGTCAAGATATTGGTGCAAAATCAATAAAACAACTCAGGTAAATTATGATTTTATAAATAAATAAATTGAAAGAACAACAAACATTTAATATTGCTTTTCTTAATCTATTGTGATCTATTAATTTCATTTAAAACTTATTTCAGTTGAAAATATAAAATTCAAATTTAAATGAAGTCAATTAATCTCAATGTCAGTTGACTTCAACTGAAAATGATTTTTATTAGTTTTAAATACTTCATATTGTTGGATTATCGTTAAATAAAAAAGAATTAAAATTTGTCATTCTTTCAAACTAATTTTATTATAAAAGTTTTTAATTTAAATTTATTATCATCACTAATCATAGAATTTATAAAATAATAAAAAATGTTTGATTATTTTTTCTTTTAAAACAGGGAAATGATTTACACCAATGAATTAAGATTTATGAAAAGAACACCATCATCACAATTGGAAGGAAATGTTCATGGTTTGTTTTCGTATGAAAAACGATTATTTTAAATGTAAAACTAAAGTTATTAGAATCTAATTATTCTTTTCTTTCTGATTGTATTTGAATTTAATTATTTGACAAAAAATAATTAATTAATTGTTATGGGATGCGTTTCTTTTTTTTTTTGTGTTTTGATTTTCACATAGTCAAAAATATATTTTATTTTGATGTATGTTCTCGATAATGTGACGAACAATCAAATAAATAAATAACGCTCCTATTAATTGGAATATTTATAGAAATGAATATAAATGAATTTAAAAAGAATATGAAATAAATAAATGAATTATTGGTAAATGATAAGAAAATAAAATTAGATTCAATTATCATTATATGGAAATTATTTTAGAAAACTTTAAGAAAAAACAAAAATTCACATAAAAACTTTATAATTACTATCAATTTATTGATTAATAAAAAATGATAATGTAAAAAAATTAAAAAACAATGTTTTTTTATTTTACTTAAAAAGTGGTTTGATTGTTAATTTTTCTAAAAGATACAAAAAATATGAGGACGCTATGGAAAAATTTTATATAATTATCTGCATAATAAGAAAACATCAAATTAATAAAAATAGTATATTTCCATTAAATTTAGTTTTTAATATGAACAAAATTGTCATTATTATTGAGAAGATTGTCAAGCAGTTAAATTTTACCCAAAAACAGCATAACGTACATTATTTCTGTTTAGGTTCATATTTATACATAATCTATATTAATTTAATGGTAATACAGTTCATAATATGAACTTTTACCTTAATTCAACCATTTAAAGAAAAATCTGAAGTAACTGAAATTAAAAGGCGCGTACAATACAGTCTACGAACGAAATAGTCTCCAATATAAAATTCTGTAAACAAAATATATGTATGACTTTTTCTGCCTAAAGTTATGTTACTCACATTATATATTGAAAGTATTGAAATAATTAGTAAGAATGGCTAATTTTTATATGATTACACCAAAAGATGTTTATACCGGACGGACAACTCAAGAAAAATTATTTTGAAACCAAATATAATTAATAATTATTAAATAAATGGGAAAACTCATTTAAAATATCGTATAAAAAATGATATGGCAACTGTGTAAACACAACCAACCATAAATTTTATTTCTTACTCTTTCTTATACATATTTAACACACATGTAACAAAATGCACACACACATTTACAGCAAATAATATCAAAAGCAAGAGAAGTTGAATGGCAATAATTTTTATTAATAAAAAAAAGTTAAAAAGTTAAGTTAAAAAAAATCAAAGTGTCAGACAAGACGGAACATAACATTAAAATCTTTTATTTTTTTGTTTGTTTATTGTTAAATTATTATAAAATAATCAGTTAAAATATAATAATAATAATATAAAATGTATAACACAAAAGGATTCATTTATCCTTTTATTAATAATTGTGTATTAGAATAATAAAGTATATAAATAAAGTGGTATAAATTGAAAGAAAGAAACAATTATAAATAAGAAACTATATAATTTCGTATAGAACTAATTTAATTTATTAAAAAAAAAATTGTATTTTTTAATTTTTGGTGCTTCAATAGGAAATATTGTTTTTGTATGAAGTTTTTTTTTCTTTTTTACATTTTTTTTTTCCTTCTATTTTTATTACATAAAAAACACGTTTCTAGTTTTTTTTTTTTGGCCACTCTTTTTTTTTTTTTCTTCGTCTTTCGCTAACATAATGTTATCCATAGAAGACAACCTTTTTCGTATTTAATTGATTTAAGGCAAAAAAGAAACAAAAATTATGTATGAAAAAATATTCTAATAAAGAAAAAATCAACAAAATTCTTCAAATTCCAATAATTTCGTTATTAAATTAAACTGCATAATTTTTATAGGAAAAAATCAGATAAAATATTTCGTTTTCTTATTCTTCGTTTTTTTTTCTTTTTTTCCAATAAACAATCCATAAATTTAAATGTGTGTCATTTAAAAAGAGAGTAACAAAAATTGCCTCTCTGAACTTGTGTATGTGTGTGTGTGTGTGTATTTATGTTTGCATATGATTTTTATTATCTTTTTTTTTTTTCATCGATTTGATTGTATTTGTTTTGTGTGCCAGTTGGCTAAAAGTCAAAAAAAAAAAAAAAAACAAGAATATTGAACAAAAAAAAAGAAAAAACTAAATTAGTTCTTCTCTATTTTTCTCTCCAAAGAAATTAATTCTCAAGAGAGGAAAAACAATGGAAAAATCGTAATATTTTTATGTTGTTTTATACTCTTTTCAATTTTCTCTCTTCATTTTGAAATTTTTTTTGTTAAGAAAAATCCTTATTTTCTCACCCCTAGACTTGCCGGCTCGTTCCCCTTATTTTTTTTTATTGTTGTTTTGTTTTTGTTTTTTTTTTTTGTCATGACTGCATTATCTTCAAAAATTCTCCAAAGAGAAAGACAACAGACAACTCACATACATCTAAACATTACCACCCCCCACCCTCCACCCCTCCCTATTTCATTATTATACGAATTAAAAAAAATTACTAAATTTTAGTTTAAAAAAATAATTCATTGAACGTTGTTTACTTTTCATAGATTTATTTATGTTTTAAAATTAATTTTAATAAAAAGTGAACGAAAAACTGTTGAAAAATTAAATATAGAGAAAATTTTACTTAAATTAATTTAAAAAAAAAAAAAGAAAAATTTTTTAATTACTTAAAAAAAAATATAAAAAAAAAGAAAATAATTAAAAATGAGTGAAACTGGAAATTTAGTGAATAATATACAGGATAAAGTATCATTAATATCATCACCATCATCAGGAATATTAATAGGTACAAAATCAAATTCACAAGCTGTTTCTGATTGTCCTGTACAGGATCCTGGTTCAGCAACAAAAGTAAGTGTACAACAATAATGTAACCGTAAAATTTTAGTTTTAATTAGAATAAAGATAAAATACATTTCAAATTTAAATCACAAAGAAAAAAAAAAAAAAAGTTTGTCAACAACAAAGAAAACCAAAACAAAAATAAAAAAAAAATGCAAAACAAACGGAATTTAATTTTCAATTTTTTTTTTTTTTCTTTAATTTTCTTCTTTTTTTTTTTCTTCTTTACTACAATCAACAAGAAAATTTTACAATAATTTTTATATTATTTTTCACTTTACTTTTGTTTTTCTTTCTTATTCCTTCTCTTTCCTGTTTTTTGATTTTTTTTTTTCTTTTCTTAATTCTGTCATTTTGTCATTTTTAAAAAAAAAAATTGTTGTTTTTGTTTATTTTTTTCCGGAACAACAAAAAAAAAAAAAGAAGAAGGAAAATTTATTCTAAAATCCGTCTCTATTTTTGTTTTTGTTTTATTATTTTTTTATCTACCTATTTCCTTTTCACTCTTTCTCATTTATTTCTGTATTTTTCTCTCGCACTCTCTCTCTCTCTCCCTGTCTTTCTATATCTCTATATTTCAAATATCTCTATTTCTTTTTCTCACGCTCACTCTCTCTCTCTCTCACACGTACTCAAAATCCAGTTTCTCTCAATTCAAAAATAGCAAAATGTAAAAATCGTAAAAAAAAGTCTTTTTTTTTTTCATTTTTCAGGGTTAAATTTTTCAACCCCCGTCTAGTAATTTGAATGGTTTAACCCAATGAAAGAAGGTTTAGGCAAAATGTAAAAGAAATATATTTAAAATGTGTACTTACAGCTTAGGTATAAAACAGACGGATAAATGCAACTTTGACAACAATCAACAATAATGGAATAAATTTCCTAGGATTAAAATAATAAAGATAACAAGAGTCACACTAACAGTGTACACTGACAATGTTTAGGATTCTTGTATTTTATTTTAAAATTAAACAAATAGTAACAACTAATAGATTTTATTCAAATCAAAAAGATTAATTTCTTATCGTAATTTCTTCGTTCAAAAAAAAAAAACAAAAAATGAAAAGTTATTTTCGTTTTTTATTGAAAATTATTCTCATTTCTATTGAAATTTCAACTTTATTAAAAAGTGTAATCCTATAATTTCCTCGAAAATAATATCTAAATGTAATCGAACTCAGAGAACTAAGAATTTTAAGTTTTTCATTAAAATTGGATTCGAGAATCCTGATATAAGATCATCATTAATTTCAATGTGATCTTTTAAATACAGATTTTATAATAAATGTTTGTAGAAATTTATCATATGTATTCTGAGCAACAGTGGGTGGTGGGTTGTATATACAATCAATACATGTGCCCTTGATTTAACGTTTCAACCAAAGCTTTAACTTTTTTTTACTTTTTATTTATAAATTAGGAAAATATTACAATTTTCATTGTAGCTAGATTTTTATAATCGATTCTAAGAAAACTGTAAACAATTAATGAAGAAAAAAATTCTACGAAAAAATATCGATCCTTAATTACAAGGTAGCCGTAGTGAAGTAGTTTTAAAGTTCTCAGGTTATGTAAGATCTATACTATTGTATAGCTAAGTGAAGTTTAAAATCAGAATTCTATTAATGCGAGAGCCTAACGTGTTTCCACTCTTCTTAATTAAATAGGGTGAATTCCTGTTAGGTATCTGGGTCAAACTATACAATTCTTATGCAATTTTCAATCAGTATTAAATAATTGATAAAAAAGTATTTTTTGTTTTGTAAAAGAATTCCATTGAAAAATGTGGCAAACAATTAAAAATCAATTTAAAATTAATGAAAAACAAAGCACAACAAAAAAAAAAAAACAATAACAATAAACAAAATATGTTGTTTCTATCTTTTTCCCACCTTTTGTTTTTTTTTTCTTTCTCACTAATTTGGTTTTCTCTTTCCAACGTATTTTTTTTACCGAATGATGAAAGTGAACAACAAAAAAAAAAAGGTTAACCACAATAATAACAACAACAATAACAGGAACACAATAAAATGTGACACAATATTGTTGACATACTAACTCTGGCATTATTATGTTCTTGTTTTTTTTTTTTGTATTTTTAATTACTAAAAGAGACAGAGATAGTAGGTATATTGAATTATTGAATATAAAAAATTACTTTATGTGAAAAAGAGTAAGGTATATACGGGAAGCGAGTCAAGAAAACAACAAAAAAAAAAGAAGAATAATGTGACATTATGCAACTTGTTTTTCTATTTTTTTATATGAAAAAAAAAACACACACACTCAATAACAGCAGCAGCTGAGATCATTAAATAAATTGTTTCTGAATGAAAAAAAAAAAAAATTACGTTACAAGTGAAATTTCTTAAAATTGTTTTATTTATACTCAAGATAAGGAGAGTAGCGTATATGACACGACATTCAGTTTTAGTTTTAAGTCATCATCATTAAATATTAAAATGGCGTACATTGTTGTGGAATATTTGTTTTTGTTTTTGTACCATATTAAAAAATAAATAAATTAACAATTAAGTACAACAAAAATTATAGAAATTACCTCAATTTAATATATTACTTAAATATCTACTTTACTCGATTTTACTGAACTCAACTTAAAAACTTATATTTTGTTTTTGTTTCTCTAATCATCTTACTGTTTACCTCTCTAATTTTTGTAATTCCATTAATTTAATTTTAACCTTCTTTTTTTTTTGTTGTTTTTGTTTTTATTTTCATTTTTACGTTGTTTTTTTTTTTTTTTTTATTATCGGTTTCGCATACAAATGAACCAAATTAGTAACGTCGTTTTGTCACAAAATACAAAATTTTATCATATTGTACGGAACTATTCACTATATTGTGTAAAATTTAATTTGTGCCCACACACACACACACACCCGTTTAAATACAATTTTTTTTATACAAATCTGGAAAAAATGAGATAAGACTCTTTTTATGACAATTTTTTTTATACAAAAAAAAAACAAGCAAATAAGCAAAATTAATTTATAATTTTTAAATGAAAAAAAAAAGCATACAACAACAAAAAAAAAATGTTGTTGCTTTTTTTTTTTGTTCACAATTTTTAATTAAAATCAAAAAAAAAAAGTATTGAATGAACAAACAGGTTAATTAAAAAAGTTACTAAGTTACTTAATGAAATTTAGAATCATTTTTTGATTTATGATAATAATTTATGTAAATAATTTCAATAGTCGGAAGCTTTAATGTGCTTTTTTAAGAAGACAAAAAATAAAATTTACAAAATTGTGTTACAAAAAAAAAAAATATTATACAAAAATAGACAAACGTCACTCGCGTTCGTCACAATTTGCACACATTTTTGTTTTTTCTTTTGTTTATTTTCTTATTCACGCACTGAAAATATTCTCACAAAAAATATATATACCTACATGTATTTACGTATGTACTATGTACGTATGTGACAAGATGATAAAAAAAAATCTCTATCTATTCGTTTATTCGTTGTAATTATCGAAATATCACGATAGTTTTTTGTTTTGTTTTTAAATTTTAAATAATATGGATACCGACCGAAGTGGCAGCATGGCAACATGACTACATTTGGAGCGGGAGGTACCGCTATTTTTTAATTAAGTACTAAACACACATAAAGTAGTGGGCAATGATTAATAACGGTCGGTGTTGGAGTACAAGGTTTAAACCGATCGATTCTTCTTAATCAAAAATAGGAGGTCCTGGTTTGGCTGAGTTTATGTGGAAGAAGGTTCGTTAAAGATACGTAGTTCACTTGCGCGAGTCAAGTTTAAAAAAAAAAATATGGATTCTAAGAATTTTAATTTCGCGGTTAACAATTTTTTTTGTAAGTTGTAACACATGATTAAATCTTATTTTAATCATCTTTTTCTGAGCGTGTGTGTGTGTGTGTGTATGTTCTACATACTTCTTGTAAATGAAATAAATTCCAGTATTTCCGTATTTCCTTTATAATTTTTAATTTTTGAAAAAGTTTTAATCATAAATTCAGCAAAGAAAAAATAAATATATATTCGAATTATTTTATATCAAAATAAAGTAAATATACGTGAAAGGGGTAACATGCTATATGTATACAAAAATACCAAACGTTTTTAATTTTGGACTTAGCTGATTTCTTGTTAATTAAGTATTTATTTTTAAACGTCACATCAATTATTTTTTTTATCATTTGACTGCATAATTTATTTGTCATTAATACATTGTATAATTATGGTGTTGCAATATATGAAAATAGATATCACAAAATTTATAGTTTACATATACTTTTTATTTAATTAAAAGTAAACTTGCTAAATTGCCGGTCACTGTCTAATGTATATAATTTTAATTGTTTTTTTCATTCTATTCGATGGGGGAATATTTACTTAGTTCACCCCATGCTATAAAATATGAATTTTTAATTAATTTTGTATACTTAGTTTTATTGTTCCACTTAAAAAGTTAATACTGATTAGTTGTGTATGTTAAGAATGACACTTTCATCTATATTTAAACGTTTCATAAATAATTTCCCATTAAAAAAACATTGCCATTTTATTTTCCCTTTTTTACATAATAATTACTTCCTCTACTCATCCACTTTTTTATTATTGACCAGTACACAGGCAATGTCTTACATTGAAATTAAGTTTTGAAACTTCTCTATTGTTTAATGAATAATTAATTTGTTTCTTCAATATATTTGATGTTCGAATAATATAAGGTGACGTCATGGCAAGGTGAGAACACACCTGATACTTTCAATCAATCTTGGGTTATTTGGCATCATAAAAATAGAAAAAAAAAATGATTTCGATTGCATTATAAGTAGAATCAATTCTTCCATGTTTCAAAGGAAATTGGTCCAAAATTCAAGAATGAATAATTAATCAAAAATATATGAATTCATCAAAATTAATTATTCATAATATTTTATCGTGGGGTTAAACTAATGTGTGCCACTCTTGAATGAATCAATTTACAATCAATTTCGAAATTATATCTAAAATGTACAATCGAGTGAGGAGCATTTTTTTATTACTTTTTTTTATTTTGAAATTAATTTTTTTTTTTTATAGAAAAAAATTAAAAAATAATATTATTTTGTTGCGACAATAGTTTTTTTTTATTATCTTTCAAAGTATTATCTAGATACGACCAATCCAAAAATTTCTAATAAGTAATGATCATTTCCTTTGAAATATGTACTTAATCGTTAAACTAAATAAATAAACGATTTTTTGATTTTCTATAAGTTTATATATTTTTTTCCGTGACATGCAATCATTGTGTCTTCATATAAACGGTCAAGACGGTTGGTCAACATCTTTTGTGTGATAAACACATTCAAATTTTTTATTTAATAAAACTACTTTTTAGTTAAATAAATCCATTAAGAATAAATATAAAAAAATAAATATATAAATATAATGATTGTGTTGCTATAATATTTTTCTAAATATTTTCTGTTCAAACGAAAATGCACCGATATATGGAACCAACAAAAATCATTTTCCATTTAGGTACATTATTTAATTAAAGTAATTACATTTTATTATTTCATATATTTTTTTTTCCCCGAATTTAAATTTACTAATTATTTTTATTCTAAGCCAATTTACTTACTCTTATTTCTTACGAAACATATTCTAACTCCTGCAGTATTTTATGTTAGAAACTCTATGATTAGAGCAAACGAATGATTATATTTTAACGAACAAATCATTATGATTTTATCTGATGAATAGAAAAAAATGATTATTGTGAAAAATATCGGTAGGAAAAATTAATGAATCTTTTAGTTTTTTGAAAAGAAAATCATCTAAATAAACGTTGCGAATTATGCATTAATACAGGATAATATAGAAAATTATAGATATTCTACATAAATAATTAGATAAGTTATCTAAATAACTATAATATAATAATAGTTTTGAAAATAAACTTAAATAATCTGCAACACTGACAAACTAAAGATGTCTAAGAATCTATTGAATTTTAAGCGTTTTAATAATAATATTTGTTATTTATTCAATTCATTAACTCACCCCTGTTTGGAATTAATTACATTTAGTAACACCAAGTCTTTATTTATATGAATAATATCATATTATCACTTATACCTAAACACTTAACTTAAACACTAAAATACACTAAAAATTTTAATAACATTTTTTAATTGAAACATTAAGAAGCCCTTAAATTCACTTATAACAAAAACATTTCTTACACTATATTTTAGAATGTATGCTCTTCTATAATCAGATCAAAAATTTACAGGTGACTGAGAATTTTTTTTTGTTAATTATTTAAAATGAAAAAAAAAAACTGACTTTTAAATAATTACACAAACACACTTTTTATTCTAACATTATTTCACATTATTAGATATTAATACATATTTTGATGTCATTTTAGTAATTAGATTGATTAATACATATTTTTATACTTATAAGATAGATTATTACTTATTCTAGCATAATAAGATGATGATTATTTATTATAAGTAACTTACACACTATTACATAATGTCCCATATTTTTACTTATGATAAATTAGTTAATATTATGATAAGTAACATTATTAAATCATTAGATAAAATTATAAATTATTTTACAATTTATTTATTATCCATGAAAACTTATGTTGAATGTTACTAATTATGGCAGACACTTTTAAATTTTATAGCATAATTTTATCTTATTATAGCAAAATATGAAGATTATGAATAATTAAAGTAACTTATACACTATTATAGATATTTTATGTGGTATTCTTATTATTACATATTGTTACATATTTTTACATATAATATTTCAGATATTATTTTGTAGCAAATTTTTACTCATTATGACATTATATTAGTAAAATATATGGATCACTATTAATATTTTCACTTATTTTAAATTCTTTTTACATTCGATATTATTAATTATTTAATTTTATTTATTTGATTTTCTCAGAAATCCCATCATTAATTTTTTTAACTGCAGAAAATTTTATTTAGGCCGATACCTACTACTCTTATTTAAAATATTTTAAACATCAACTTTACCTCGTGTAGGTAAAATTTTATTTACAAATTATAAGATTATTATTTATTATTCAAAAAAAATTTATGATGATGTTTATGGCAGACACTTTTGGATTACATATTTTTACCTTATTATAACAATTTTTATTATATAAAAATTATTTTTTAAAGTAACTTATACACTATTAGATATTATGTGGCTGATTTTTATTTATTTTTACATATTTTGACTTATTATTACATATTTTTACGTATAATATTTTAGATAATATTATGTGGCAAAATTTAACTTATTATGACATTATTATTAGCTTACTATATTACATACGATATTATTAATTTATTTCTTAATAAAATTACATTTCTTTTTTACAATTTCAACCATCTCTCAAATCCCATTATTTATTTCCTTAACTGCATCAAATTTGATTTACAACGTTTTTTTTTTATAAATATCATAAATACCGGTATGTAAACCTTGTGTACCTCGTATAGGTAAAATTTTATATACAAATTTTTTATACATTATTTTATTATCGAAATAAGTTCAATGAACGCTTCATTGTTTTATTTTATTTTAACAAAATATAAAATATAAAGATCATTATTATTACTAAGTATTATGACACATTTTTACGTATATGATATTTTAGATAATATTTTAATAAGCAAACTAATTATGTCCTTATGTAAATTTCTATATACAAGTTATAATCATTATTCATTATATATTTTTACGTATTATTACATATTTTAACAGATTATGTGGCAAATTTGACTTATTATTAAATATTTTTACTTAATGCAAAATATGAACGTGATTATTTATTATAGTAATTTATATACTTGGAAATTATGTGGCATATTTATACGTAAAATATTTTAGACATTATTATATGTATATGTATTCTTAGATAATATTCGAAGATTACCGATCCTGCTTTTTTATTTATTTATTTATGTTTCTAATAAATTTACAATATTTTCTTAGACGAAGAACTTAGATAAGAGTACGAATAGAGAAAAAAAATTAATAAACAATTTAAAATATAAAATTTCCTTTCGGTTATTGTTTTTTTTTTTTTTTTTTCATTTTTATACCCATTTTCACTTGTTTTTTTTTTCTTAATGTTTTTAATGTTTTTAATGTTTCTTTTGACACTTACGTATTTTTTTTTTTCGAATTTCCATATTCATAATTTTCTTTAGTCCTTTTTCTTTTTAAAAATTATGAAATTTAAATTGTTTTTATTTCTGTCCAGTTTTTCTCTTTCAACACTTTTTAAATCAGTTTTACTTAAATTTATTGTTTATTTTTTCATTCTGATTTTATTTTCATCACCATTAAAAAAATAAATAAAATGAAATTCATAAAACAAAATTTAATTTACTTTTTTTTTGAATTAAAACAAAAACTTGTTAAAAAAAATGAATAATTAAAATTATTAGAAATAATTTATTGTGTCCAAATTTATTGTGTCGAAATATATTTATACAAATTCACAAACGCGAAAATAAATAAAATTAAATTAATAAACAAAAAAATGAAAAAAAAAAAATAAATAATAACAACAAAATAAGAAAATAATATTAAAAGGACGATACACTTTCTACGATCGTTTAATAACAAATAATAATAATCAAACATTTCTACCTATTTATATATATTTTTTTTTTACCACCACCCAAATAATTCCTCTTTATTTTTCTTCTTTTTTTTTTTTTGCATTCAACAGACAAATCAAAAACAAAAACAAAACATAAAATAAAACCGGAAAAAAAGGATACAAATATTAATGTGTATAGACGAAAGGAAAATATGTTTGTTTTGTATGTTGTTGTTTTTTTTTTTTTTTGTAGTTGCTTATTTTTTCTTTTTACTTTTAATAGAAAAAAACATAAAATTAAAAAGAGAAGAAAATAATAAAACCAAAAAAAGGTACAGGTGAATTTCTTAGAAAAAAATCCTTAAAGGATATACTTCTGTCTCTGTGTGGAAAAGAAAATTATTTAATTATTCTTTTTTTTTCTTTTTCCCCTTCAACATTTTTCAATATAACGAAAAAAGATAGCAATTGGTTTTTCTACTCTTTTTCAATAGGTAAAAATATTAGACTTTAACCACACCCTTAAATAATAGAAAATGAATTCAATTGAAATTACAATGAAATCATTGAAATAATTTGATAATATTATAAAATCTGTGAATTTAATTGAAAAGGAAATTATACTACATACTAAAGAATTGAATTTAATTCTCATAGAATTTAATTTAGTTCGATTTCATAAATCTCAAAAATTCAAATTAATTTAATTAATAACAAAATAATTGAACATTTATGAATTTATCAAACAGAATTTATCAAACAGTAAAATTTTAATAATTAATAAAATTGAAAATTACGTTATAAATTATTATGTAAAATTTATGGTATCAACGACACAAAACCTTTTACTATTTCTATAAGTACGAACGATACATACATTCCATTTATTTATCTATTCAAAGGAAATGAGAAAAAATAGTAAAAAAAATAGCAAATATGGCAATAGAAATATTTTATTAAAAATTAAAAGAGAGAGAGAGACAGAGTGAGAGAGAGAGAGAGAGAAAAAAAGAGAGAGATTCTTAAGAAAGCATAAGAAAAATAAAAAGGATATATTATAGTAAAGAGATAAAGAGAGAGAGAGGGAGAGAGAGACTGAGAGAGAAAAAAAAAGAGAAAGAGTGAATAAGAGGGGTTCTAAGCAAAAGAGAGAGATAGAGGGTTAAGGGGTTAATTAAAAAAAGAAATGAAATAAAATTATAAGAAAAATAAAAATGGTTAAAGCAAGACAAATATATTTTTTATATCGTATGCATTATTAGTGGGGTATTGTTTGGGAGTGGGGTAGTAAAAGAAGGGTAGATTGAGTGAATTATTAAAAAAAAAAATTAATAACAAGTGAAAATTTTTTACAAAAATTTGAAAAAAAAAAAAAAATAAAAAAGTCACAATTAAAGAACGTCTGAAAAAAAAGAAGGAAAATTGCAAACAAAATCGCAAAAAAAAAAAAATAACCAAAAAAAAAAAAAAAATTAACAATTTTAACACAAATAAAAAAAAAAAAAATCAAATCGTAAATCTTTATTTTTTTGTATAATTTCTCATGTAAATTATTGTAGGATCATATGGATTCACATTCAGCAAATTCATTTGTTGGACAACGAATAAAATTGGTAAGGGGGTTAATGCCATATAACTGTGTTTTTCTTCTTTCTTTCTTTCTTTCTTTTTTTTTTTTTTTTGTTTTTCATTAAATTTTGTTTTTTTATTTTTTTTTTTTTTTTTGGTAACAATTAATTAATTAAATTTAGTTTTTTCTTTAAGTATCAAAAATATGTTTGAAAAAAAAAAACAAACAAAGTACTAATTAAATAACTAAAAACGTAAATATACTTTTTGATGTTACTGTTTTATTTATATTCTCTGTACTCAGTAATTGTAGGTAAAATTGTTGTTTATTTATTACTTTTTTTTTCTTTTCCTTTTAATTTTTCTTCATTTTTTTTATTTTAATTTTTCTTCATTTTTTTTATTTTTTTTATTTATTTATTTATTTTGTCTCACAAGTCACAACTTTCTAAATTTTCATGTTTGTTTTCCTTTTATTTTTCTTTTCTATTTCATTTAATTTTCCATTTTTATTTTATATTTTCATTTTTTTTATATTTTAATTTAAATTAGTGTTGTTGTAATCTCTATTTCTGCATACAGAATGTATTAAGAAACAAAAAAAAGTAAAATAAAACGTATCGCTAATAAAAATAACTTTTTATTAAACTGAATTATTGTTATTCTTTTGTTTTTCTTAATAATTGTTTGTTGTTTTTTCTCTATAAGTATATAAATACTAATTACTAATTACTACTTACTAAACACTTACATATCTATATATATTAAATATCAGCTACAGCTTTACCTAAGTATATAAATATATTTTAATTGATCCTTAAATACAATACATCAACTAATAATGGAAATTTCATTTATTAAATTATTTTTATATTTATTCAATTACAACAACAATATAATAATAAACGTTAACAACAACAAAAAAATTAAAAGCTAAGAAAAATAACGGATCAAAATGTTGTTTTCAGTTAAAAAAAAAAAAAAACAAAACCTAAAAGAAGAAGAAAAAGAAATTAATGAAAAATGTAATGGTTGCCATTGGTTATTGGATAATTGTTTACTTTCTAACGTTTTTCCTTTATTTCACTTAATTGTTTTATTTGATTTTGGACAAAACCACAAAAAAAAAATTAAATTTTCTAATCTTAATCGTAAATTATTTACTGTATTTTATTTGCAGTCATTTGAATAATGTACTTTCTTATAAATCTTTATAAATCCTTAAAATTTATAAATAACACATATGAAAATTTATTATTCTCATATAAAGAGACAAACTTCATAATTACTTTACAACATACTTTACAATTTTTCAGCGTAAATAAAATATTAAAAATTTAAATAAATTTATTGAGTTCAAGACTTTTACTATTGCCTATAATGTCTGTCTATATATATATATTTTTTTTTTTTTTTTGAAAAGTTGTCTTTATTCTTGATCGACTTACTTTTTACTTAGATTGTAAATTTAATTTATTGTTTACATTAATTATATATGTTTTTATTACTTTCTGAATGCTAAATAATAAACAAATATGAAAGTGACATCCTTATACGCGATTGTGAATACTTTATTTTTTTATTATTCTACAAATAAAATATGAAACATAAAATTAAATACACGCATTATTACCCTCAAATTTACACTCATGATACATGTTGGTGTATTTTGTAACTTTAATGAGTTGCTTCTTTTTATTTTTGTTCGTAATAATTATAGAAATTATTATGGATGATGTTGTGGCATAAACAATTGCAGTATGATTAATAGTATCAAGTTTATATTCATGATACTGAGTATCGATTCCTGTTAAATATTATTTTTATGGTGAATCAAATTACAACATAATTTTTTATTAATATTTTTATTGTGGATTACCCATACCCATCCTCATTCTCATCCCCAACCACAACAATATTTCACTAATATCACACACTTATCGTTAATTTTATACAAAACCTATTTTTTTTGCTCTTTCTTAAATTATTCTCATCTTCACATTGTCTTAACAAAACAAAAAAAAAAGCAATATTTTTTTTGAAAACTTACTTTTATATTTCTAAGAATTTTATTTGGCTATACGTTAATCGATAAAAATATTGTATTTCATTTGTAATTTCTAAATCAATCAATATAAACAATCCTACTGTTAATAAATAAAGTATATTTCAGTTATTGTGTATTTATAGTCTTAACTTTAAAAGACTTTAATAAAATACAAAAGAAAATATAACTTTAATGTTGAATAGTTGAATCTTTACTCTGTTTATTATTTTCAAATAACGAAAAAAAAAAAAAAATGTTCATATTTCACTTACTGTACTCACTGACTCGTCTAGAATAAATTTTAATGATTTTTATTCATAATAGAAAATTTTATTGTTGATTATTTTTTTATTTGTTTCATGTTATAAAACTGCATAGTACATAAGTATTTTAACTTACATAATAAAATAATTGAAATTAATTAATAATAATGCTGGGTTTTTACTGAATTCAATTTATTTTAATAAAAACTTTACAAAATAAATCCAAATAAATATTAATTGGAAAATTTTTATTTTGAAAAAATTGAATCAAAAAAAAAAAAAAAAATAAGAACAACAACAACAACAACAATACTAACAAAAAAAAAAAGTAAAGAAAATTTAGATTGTTGTAACATCATAAAACTGAATTAGTTAATTATGTACAAGTACTGGAATGTCTGTTATGTCAATTTGTGAAAGGTATATGTTTTTTTTTTCGCTTTGGGAACTTTAAAATCAATTTATAATTTGTAACCTATACATGATTGGTACCAAAAATTAATAACTTGTGTACTCGGACTTTAAGAAATCTAAATTGATTTTTATAGATAAATGAAAATGTATCCAAATTCGGGAATTAAATTGAATTTTAAAGATTGTCAAATACAATGACGATCACTTGTATCCTGTATAATGCCATGTGTGACAATTATTGTAATTTTAATAAAAACAAATATTACGTTTAATAATACAACACAAATAAATCTCTTCCACCTATACATCACCCCCCATTATTCGCCCAATAACAATGTTCATTATTAATAAGTTATTATCAAAAATATATAATAGACATTTATTATCACATCATTAACACGTTCACCTCTTTTGTTATCTTAAATAATAGCAAATAATAACAACAACAAATAACAGTAACACCAGAAGCAATAAAAAAACAATGCACATTGTAATTTTAAAACAAAAAAAAAAAACGCCCCAAAAAAACACACGAAAAAAAAACAAAACATTTTCACACTTACACAATTTTTCTATTATTTTTGGTTTTCCCTCATTTTTTAACGTGATATTCAACATACAATATTGAACAAAACATTACGTATTTTTATGTGCGTATATATTTTGTTGTATAATTGATGAAAATTTTATATAAAAAAAAAAAATTATGTGAAAACTTTATTATATGCGAATCAAATGTTACATGTTACAATTAACGTGTTTATATTATTAACTCATTGAAAGAAATATTTCGTTTTTTGTTTTTCATGAAAATATGCCCAACTCTCATCAATGGTTTCGTAACATTTTAATAGAATTCCATTATATGATACCCGTGATGACTTTTACAGTTCATAGAAAATCATCAAGACACGTTAATAATCACATTCCAATTATTTCATGTTGTAGTTACTCTTCACTATAATGAGGTTATCTGTGATTATTCTGTATTTTCCCAAAAAACAAAAATAAAACAGAAATAAAAATAAATTCAACATACAAAAATTATGTCCAGGAAGTTGAATTACTGTTCTATGAAAATTATAAACTGGAATTCCTGTTTATCTGAAAAGTCATACATCAGTGCCGTGATAACAAAAAAAACAAAAAAAAAATCATCTTAACAAAAAAAATACTAATTTTTTTTTTTTTTTTATGAAAAATTTTTCATTTTATTTTTAATTTTTACGTTTTTTACGTTTTTTTTCTTACCACCGTTAGTAACACGAATTCTAATAAAACAGGTGATACAAGAAAAAAATTAAAAAAGGCAACCACAAATCAACAAGACAACAATAACAACAACAATAAAAGTAGAAATAATTTACAAAAACCGAGGTCACAATTATTACTTTTTTTTTTGAGAATTATTCACTTTTCAATCTTTACAATTTATTCATCTCTTGTCTTTGACAATTTTTAATATTGTCTTTGACAATTTTTGTTTTGTTTTTTTTCCCTTTGTTTTTAAATTATAATTAAAAATCAATAAAAAAAAATAAAAGAGGCAAACAAACAACATAATTCATGTTAATTTATACAAAATAATTTTTTATTAAACTTTCAATTATTCAATTGATTTTTTGTTTCACAATCTTATGGTCATATTGTCAAAGCTTTAAAACAGCTACCTATAATTTATATATATATATATATGTGTGTGTGTTGTGTGTGTGTGTGTGTATGTGTATGTTATTCGACCATTAGAATTCTTCTGTATCTTTTAAAAATAAAAATGTATACATTATACTGACTGAATAAATATTTACATAATATGACAGAGGAGACAGACAGAAAGACAAAAGTCACTGTTCTGATTTGTTCCATTTCTGTTTTTTTTTTTTTTTTATTCTCTTTAATAATTCATACCGAATAAATATAAATTTTATGAATATAAATATAGAAATGCATTATTATCTTATCACTGACATTTATATTTATTTATTTGACACGTTTTTTTTTCTTTTAATAAAAATCAACAACAATAACAACAAGACATTAATTAACTATTAACTTACTCTTATGTATACAAAAGAGAACAAAATTTATAATTGAAAAACAAAAAGATAAAAAAAAACGGAAAAATAAAAGGAAAAGTTGACAAATTATTTCTTATAATTTAATTATTGACTTAATTAGACAGACAGTGCCTAGATTACGATAAATATGCGAGTGCGAGTCGCCACTCATCTAACTCATTCACACTCACACACACAATCGCATTCACCATTTTGGTCACTCACATATTTAACGTAATTCAGGCACAGGTAATTTAAATGTTATTTTACTTTTAAAAATATTTAAGGAAAATTTTCTATTTTATTTTAAAGATTTACAAAAAAATATGACGTAGATATTAAATTTTATATGTTTTGTTTATTTTTCTTAATAAACATTTTTTTTTTCACTCTTGTCAAACGTACGATTGAATGATTTTCCTCTGTATGTTCATTACATTTTTATTCTTATCCTAAATATAATTAAATTTAGGTAAAATTCTAAATGATTGTTATACAAGTCACACAAATAAGGGTTGAATACTTTTTATTATCGAAAATATTTGTTAGATTGATGGTGTAAAATAAACGTTACCACTAACCACAATAATTACTGAATTATCTAAGAACTTAACCTAGTTTAACCTTTTTTGTTGTTGTTGTTGTTATTTTGTAGAGTCGATTGGACGATTTATTATACAAAAATTGTTTACCTTACACAAAAGTAACTTTCAAGTGTTTTATTTTTCATTCTATCAAAGTCATTGAATGTCATTCAATGTTTAACAATTCGCTAAATATTTTTTTTTATTTCTTTCCCCTTTATTCTTTCTTAGCGTGAACCATTCTTATGAAGGAAAATTGTGCAAATTGTGAAAATTTTGTTTAATTGTAAATTTGACCAAATGCAATCGTAATTATTTTCAACAATCTAATTGTTGTATTCTTTTAACTTTTTCAATTTGATTTTCTTGATATTTATTAAACTTTAATTGTATTTATTGTTCAATTATTTACAAACAAAAAATATCTTAAATGCTACCGATTTTATTGTTCTTGATGTCCTATTTATTATTTTATATTGTTTTTGTCTTATCATAAAATTGTTTTCTTTTCTTTTACTCACTTTTACACATAATTGTGTCTATCTAATTTGTATTTGTTTCTTTTAAATTAAACAATTACTGTGCCTAGATTACGATAAATATTCGCGTGCGAATCATCTTATACATTCGCACTCGCACACATTTAATGTCGTTCACTCACACACGTACACTCGCACCCATTATTTTTGAGTACTCACATATTTATTCGTAATCAACGCACAATTTTCTATGGATTTTACATTATTTTATAAATATATTGAAAATATCAATTTATATTGCATGACCCTGAAATTTTTTCTTTTTTTATTATAAAATTTTGTAGATTTAAAGTAGGCACATATTGAAATTGACTAACAAGTCAAAAAAGTAAAAAAATCTTTTAATGACATTAACATGAATTTGTACAACATGTCAATGTGTATATATATTTAAATAAAATCCGAATAGATATATTTATCTACGTATCCCTTCAATTAGAATTAACTAATCAATATCATACAGATATTATTCATCCAAAAAGAAAAACGAAAAAGAAAATATAGAAAAAACAAAAAAAAACAAAAAAAACAAAAACAAAAACAAAAGAAAAAACTGTTAGGTTGAGTAAATGCGTAAGAAACATTTTTTTCTTTTTCTTTTTTTAGGGTTTATAATCGAAACACCCTCTTATGACGTTTCCATATAAAGTGAACATCTTCGTTTTTTTTTTTTTTTTTCTTTACCTCATCCCCAATTGTACCTTTTTTTTTTAAATTTATTAGCTAAACTACTGGAGACTGGATATGGTGAAGCCACTCTATAACGAACGCATCAGTGAATGAAATTTGTGTTTTTTTTTGTTTCTTTGTTGGCTTTTTCTTTCCTATTATGTGAACAACGTGTTAGGGTGAATTGAGAACTTTGAATCTTTGGTGAACAAAAAATCAAAAAAAAAATACAAATTACAAAAATAAAATTCGTTTGAATTTAAAAAATGAAATCATTGAAAATTTTCGTCACTTGGTAAAGATTTTTTTTCTCAGTCACCTTTTGACATTCGAAACAATAAAATAAAATACGCAATAAATGTACCGAATTTTTTTTTTGTAACTCACGTTTTTTACACTGTGACACCTAATTTTATTTGTTGTTTAGAAAACATTACTTTTTGTTTCTCTTACATGAATTTTTTATTTTCTTATTATTTAAATTTTTACCATTTTTTTCAACTCAATCCCTTTTTTCTTCTATTTAACTTTTTTCCCCATTTCTTTTCCTATATAATATTTTTTTGTTGTCATTTACCTACGCACATTTATTGTTTTCCCATTTTTTTCCACCCCCCTCTTTCTTTTTCCTAGAAATTATAATCAAACCTATTTTTTTTTTCTTTTTTTTCAATTTATACCAAATGAAATTTCATTGATTCTTTAAATCTGTCAATAATTATTTCAATTAGAATTAAATTTTATTCCAATTGTGTTAATTTAATATTTGACTTAATTTATCAACCCCAATTACTTTTTTATTTTTCTTATTGTCCGTATAATTTTTTTTTTTTTTTTTTATAGAAAACCCAGAACGTCGTTAAATGAATTTTTCTCTTTAAAAAAAAAAAAAAAAAAAAAAAAACGAAAAGAAAAGAAAAAGGGAAAATTTTCCATAACGTTGTTTACTCTGTTTAACCGGTAATTCGTTACTATAGAAAATAAATTTCTCTTTTTGTATTTTCTTCGTTGTTGTTATTGTTTATTTGTCCAAAAATTTTTAACATAAATTGTTTGTTGTCCCCGTAATTTTCAATTTTAAAATTCAAATCAAACAACAAAATAAAAAAAATATGTTATTCATATTTTTTTTAATCAGACTTAAATTTTAATTTTTGTACAACAACAATGTATTGTCCGATAACAAATAAAAAAAATGAAAAGAAAAGAAAAGAAAAGAAAAGAAAAGGAAAGAAAAGAAAAGGGGTTTCATTAAAATTACCTTTAACATATATTTGTTTTGAATTAATTTACAAAAAAAAAAAAAAAAAACATGCAACAACAAAAGCAACAAAAATATCATATAATTACCTGACGCCTCCACCCATTATCAATTTTAATTACCTGACGCCTCCACCCATTATCAATTTTTTATTTTCTTTTTTTTTTTTCTATTTTCACACAATTATCTTTGTTCTACTTTATACCAACTTTTATACTTACATTACAATACAATAGGAAAAGAATCAAATAGAAAAAAACAGGAAACTAAAGTGAAGAAACCAATTTTTTATTTTTAAAGTTTACAAAAAAAAAAAAAAAACCAAACAAGAAAAACAACAAAAAAAAAAATTATAAATTTTCGTAGAAAAAAATATTTTTTTTGTTTTTTTTTTTAAATATTTTTCCATTACGCAATTTGGATTCATATAATATATGAAATTAACTAAACGTGACAATCAATTATTCTAAGAAAATCTTTCTATTTTACTTCTTTTGTTCCAAAAAAAAAAAAAAAATTAAAAATCAGGAAAATGAGAAAGAAGAAGAGACAAATTTTTCTAGGAACAACAAAAAAAAAAAAAAAACCAAAATTTTCTATCAGTAAATTATTTTTCATTTTTATTTTTAGAATTTAAATTGAGTTTATTTATAATATTTTTTTTTTTTTTGTTATATAATGGATGCATATGTGTGTTGTGTGTGTGTGGGTGTGTATATATGAGTAGATGAGTGGATTAGATGATAATGATTGTATAATGTGTAGATAGATACAATATTTATTTAATCCAATTGTTAGAATAGAAACAACAACAACAACAACAACAAAAAAATAAAAAATGAAAAAATACGTTAAGTATTACCTGCTATGAGATAAAAAATAGAATATTGTTAGGAGGTGGGGGTAGTGAAATAAAAAGTAACAACTATAGATAATAGTAAAAAAGTTATCACATAAATAAATAATAATACTGACAGCGATAATAAATTTTCGTAATAAAAAAAAAAAAAAAAAAAAATGCAGCACACACAGACATACAATAAAGAAGAAGTCGAAGAAGTGATGAGGAAAAAACAAATGAACAACATGTGATTAAAAAAACATTAAAATAATTTTCTATTGACGTCATCCTTTTGTATTTGTACTTTGTTTTTTTTTTTTTTTTTTTGTTTTCTTTATAAAAACTGAAGTTATTCAAACAAAACTTCAGACTTTGTTTCAAAAACACAAATTCTAAGCACAATTTTCTCATAACAACCAACCACCTCTTTAATGACATAACTTATTTTTTATTGCGTTTAGTTTTTATTTTTTTCCTTTTTCAATTGAAACAAAAAATAAAAAAGAACAAAAAAAAAAAAACTGAAGAATAAAATTAAAACGCAAAAACCAATAAAAATTTTTGTAGAAAAAAAAAAACAAGAGAAGGAAAGAGAATTTTGTTTTTCAATTTGAAAAGAATTTTCTATAGAATTTTTCCTTTATTTCAAAACTTTTATGAACAAAGATTTTAAAAGAAGCACGCATAACGAAAGATTCAAAAAGAAATAAACGTCATTCAATTCAATCTATAGATTTTTTGTTCCATTTTATTTTTCTAGAAATATTCATTTAATTTTTATCATAAATAGTCAACATGTGACCCGAGTGTCTTACAAAATTTTTAAAGTACACAATAATTTTTTTTGCTATAATTTAAATCTTTCTGATCTCCACTTAATTTGATGAAAAATTTCTTTTCATGTTGATTATTTAATTTAATGACGTCATCATTATTTTTCTATTAATTTTATCTCCATTATAAAAATATTCTAGATTTGTTAATACTTAGAATTTTTTCCCCTTAGTTAAATGTATGATGTGATGACACATCCACGGTAACAGACAATATACACAAGAGATGAAATAATCGATTAAATTTAAATTTCTATTGGTACATCGATAACTATTGTTAATAAAGATTATTCTTTAGGAACAAATATTTATTAAATGACAAACTGAACAATAATAAAAGAAAATCAAAAATTATAGATTTTTGAACGTGTAATTGGGTGGTAAAGGATAATTCACACTCAAGTGTTATGTTTTAGTTTTTTTGTCCGTAAATTTTACACTATCATAGAAATTTGTTGTTAACTTTTAAAGGGATTCGTTGAATACAATTTCCACTAGAGAAAATTATAACGTTTGTGTTCCACTGAAAATTCTAAAATAAATGTGATTAGAATCGCTAACTGTTCACATTTTTTGATGGACAAAAAACAAAACACCCAAAATATTCATCATCATAATTTTCTTTTAGTCATTTATATTTTAGCTTTTATATATTTTAAATAAGAAAAAAAAAACATCCTATCCAATCATAACGCAGAAATCAGTTGTCTAAATCAGAAAAAAAAATACCACCCCAAAATAAAAATTTATTTCTAAGAAAATATTTGATTTTTGTTTTTCTCTATTGATGACGATTCATGTCCAATGAAAATTCTAAATGTCCCAAATAATTTAATCTGTAGGAAAATTCACTATAAATCATCATTAAATATGATCAATCAATTTCTGGGTTCTAAATCTTCTAATATAAAATTTTCTAAGAATTTCCTAATATTTTTCTGGGAAAAAAAACATAATTCTCTAAAGATGATTTTCTTCATATTTTCTTATCTTTAATTTATAATGAAAATTTTAATACTATAAATTATTAATGATTTTTTATTTGATAAGTTAACATAAAATTATTCACCAATTAAATCATTCGTTACCAATTCAGTTACAAAATGAAAAGCGCGATACACAATTAAGGGTTTAAATAAATTTAAAGAAGAAGAAATAAAAACAAAAAATAAAAATTTTCATTTAAAACGTAAAAATAAATAATTTCAATTTAATTTTCATTATTTTTATTTATTATTTTTCAAGTGTCGAAGTTGAACGGTTCATATTTTTCATTTTTCCTAAATTACACGATTTGAATATTTTTTTCACATAATTCCAATAAAATACAAATGAAAATTATTATTTTTTTATAAAATTTTTCTTCATTATTCAAAGAACAAAAAAAAAAAAAAAAAACACAGGAAAAGAAAAGTTTTATTTTTTCTGTGAAAGAAAGAAAGTAAAAAAAGGAAAAAGGACGAAAAATAGTGTGGAAAAAATCTAAAAAAACAAAAGGGAAAATTTCTTTATTTCAACGAAGAAAAATGATCAACATTTCATTGGTTAACAATTTTAAATAAAACAAAAAAAAAGTCGTTTATTTTTTTTGTTGTTGTTATTGTTGTTGTTGTTGTTATTGTTGTTGTTGTTATTTATCATAATTATCTAAAATGTTATTAATGTTTTTTTTTTGTGACTTTCTTCTATTATTGTGTTTTTTTTTTGTCAGAAGTAATTCATCTATCTATCTGCCTCTCTCTCTCTCTCTCTCTTTCTCACTCTTTATTTATCTCTCTGATGTACTCCTATTCCTCTGTATCTTTTATTATTTTTTTTACCTCCTGTATGTAACTTTTTGTATGTACTTTTTCTTCTTCTTCTTCTTCATCATCTTCTTCATCTTCATCTTCTTCTTCATTTCTTCGATTAATTAATAAGAATAATTGTTTAATTGTTTGTTAGTTTGTTTTAATGTTTATTTTTGTTATTGTTGTTTTTTTTTCCGTATAAAAAAAATACAAATAATAATTTTAAAGGAGGAAAAACCAAATCAAATTTTTTGTGTTTGAGTTGATAAATCTTCGTTTTTTTTTTTAATTTTAATCAAAAAAAAAAAAAAAAACAAAAACACGAAAAACATAAATTAATTTTTCTAAGAAAATTTAACCCAAAAAAAAAAAAATAGAAAAAGGAGAAAACGATGAAAGGGAAAATAATTATTAAATTTCTTCCTAATTTAACAGAAAAAAAAAACATACCAATAGAGAAAAATTAAAAATCTTTTCAAAATATTTCCATTTTCTTTGGGGAAAAAAAAAATTGAATCTCTTCTCCTGTTTTTTTTTTCTTCTTTTTGTTTTTCTATTTTGAAAATTTCAGTAGAAAAATATATTAAAAATCTGGAAA
The DNA here is from genome assembly GCA_963082725.1 of Pedicia rivosa. Classification (NCBI taxonomy): domain Eukaryota; kingdom Metazoa; phylum Arthropoda; class Insecta; order Diptera; family Pediciidae; genus Pedicia; species Pedicia rivosa. Next base: position 7,527,981 of record OY720156.1, on the reverse strand, counting down.
CTGGTTTGATGAAAATGGAAAATGATGACAAGACAATTAGAGAATTATTATTACAAATATTTTTCAATTTTCTTTCATCAATTTTTTTTGTTGACAAAAACAAACAAAACAAACTCAATTTTTTCTTGAAGAATTAATATTTTCCTCTCTCCTTCTTTCTTACTTTCTTTTTTTCTTGTTGTTTTTCTTCTGTTCCTCTTTTATTCTGTTTTCGTTTTCGTTTTTTTTTTTTTTTTGTTTTCTTTATTTTTATTTAACATAAAACAAAATGTATGCTCGCTAATTTTAATTTGAATCAAAGAAAAATTCTGTAATTTTATTTTATTGTGTTTTTTTTTTTTTTTTGTTTTTGATTTTATATTTTTCTTTGTCATTGTCTTATGACGTTTGTTATTGTTGTTTGTCGTAAAAAATTTGTTTTCATCTAAACCAAATATTATTCGTTATTACAGAATTTCTCTTCCGTTTTTTATTTTTTTTTTTTATTTTGTCCTTTCTTGCCATCCTTAAGGAATATTTATTTTTTAATAAAAATGTAAACCAATGAATTTGTCTTTGGTTAATGCAGATGACCCAATTTTCTGTTGTAACCAAATATTTTCACTTAAATCCAACTAATTTCAATAAGTCTGAAATCTTTTCTTGTATTTTTTTTTTTTTTTTTTTTTTTGTCTTGTTTTTATTTTTGTTCTTTTTACTGCGCATGAAAACAAAAATATTGTTAAATATTTTTTAAATGTTACCAGTGCAATTGATTACATTTGTAATTATACTAAAATTACAAATACGCTTTTATATCACTGTCAGGGCCGGTTTTAGATATTTTTGCGCCCGGTTAAATTTAAAAAAAGGCGCCTTTATGTGTATAACATTTTATTTAAAAAAAATCAATAAATTATAAAATAAAAAATAAAACAAAATTGCAAATGTTCAGTACATATTGTAAAAATAAAAATGAACTAAAAAAAATATCACTTAACAAAGGAACAATTAATAATAAAGGAACATGTCAGTTTTTTCTTTAAATTTACTTTAGGAAATTAATTTTTCTAGCCTTTATCTTCGCAAAGCTGTCTATCAAATTATGATAATCTATATTTTCAAGAACAGCGTTTTCTATTGATAACATAGATAATCCAGTCAATCTTTCTTGCAACATTGTTGTTCGTAAATAATTTTTAATAATTTTTAACTTTGAGAAACTTCGCTCTCCTGATGCGACTGTTACTGGCAAAGTTATAAGTATTTTTAAAGCTATAACTGTATTTGGGAACACTGAATCCAAGTTTTTATCAAATATATAGGTTAATGTTGCTAAAGGCGTCAATTTGGAAGTTAAAATTGAGGAAAGCATTTCCAGCTCATTAAATAAATCTAAACCTCTTAAATCCAAGTGTTCTTTATTTTTAAGGGCTTTTTCTAAATTAATACAACTATTTTTTATATTATTTGAGCTTGAGGGTGAGAATGCAGTTACATCGTGTAAAAATTCAAAAATTTTATTATGTTGATTTAATTGCTCAAATCTCTCGCTGACGGATTCTATTGCTTGATCTAATATCTTGAAGTAAAATTCAACTTTAAATCGTAGCTCAGGATTAATTATTGGCTCGTCTCTACCTTCATATGAAAAATGAATTTTCTTCCCACGAGGTCGTAAAGTTGAAGGCAAAGGAAAAGTTATTGGTGCATCTACGTCGAATCTATTGTGGAATTTCCTAAAAGACGGATTTCAAATTCTTTCCACATTTTGAAATTTAACATGTGAGGTGTACTTTTTTCATGCTCATTGAGCAATCGCGTTATATGATTCCAGTCACAATTACCTGAAGAAGATAATGAATTATCTTTAGCCTTAGAAAACAATTTACAACAAAAACAAAAAACAACATTTTTTGAAATTGAATAAATTAACCAAGATCTTCCAATTGTTTCTCCATTTATCAACGTTCTTTGATATAAATTTGAATTAAATTTACGGCCTTTAGTAACTGGAAATACTATATTTTGAATTTGTTGAGGACCTTTTTCTACGATGTATTGAATGATTTTTTCGCTCAATTTCGGCCAATTACCAGGATCATCCAAGCAAATACTAGATGTTACAATGTTATCAATTAGAGGAATGCTTGATAATATTATGTTGCCGTTGGTCTCAGAAATCTCTTTATTTTCATTTAAATCCTTGGTTATATATTTATCTAAAGAATGAGATTCCGATTTAGAAAGTTTTTCCAAATTCTCCCTTTTCTTTCTAAATTGACTTCCGGAAGGTTTCTTTTTCATCATTTTTAAAAATAATTAAAAATAATATAATATTTAAAAATAATTAATACCAAGTGTGAGGTTATATTTTCAAATTAAAAAGCTGTTCTTGAAAATACCGTTATTTGTTTTATTTATACAATTTATTCTTAAAATAATTTGAAACACGTCTGCTATCGATGAAGTTCTGATTAGGAAAGGAGAGAATAAGAGAACATAGTTATATAATTCAAAATGAAAAATCGGATTTATTTTTTTTGAAACGCATATATGTACATGCATCATTAGATTTTATTCTTCGTTTTGTTTCATCTTCTACGTTCCTTTTCATTAAAAAACATTTGCGGCGGTGAGGGACGGATTTTTAATATGAAACGCACACATATATAGATTTTATTTCAGAGCATTTTGGTTTGAATTTAGTGAGAATGGTGTGTTTTTAAAAATTGAACCAACATTTCTTATGCAACTAGAAACGCACACATATATAGATTTTATTTCAGAGCATTTTGGTTTGAATGCAGTGAGAATGGTGTGTTTTTAAAAATTGAACCAACATTTCTTATGCATACTAGAAACGCACACATATATAGATTTTATTTCAGAGCATTTTGGTTTGAATGTAGTGAGAATGGTGTGTTTTTAAAAATTGAACCAACATTTCTTATGCAACTAGAAACGCACACATATATAGATTTTATTTCAGAGCATTTTGGTTTGAATGTAGTGAGAATGGTGTGTTTTTAAAAATTGAACCAACATTTCTTATGCATACTAGAAACGCACACATATATAGATTTTATTTCAGAGCATTTTGGTTTGAATGTAGTGAGAATGGTGTGTTTTTAAAAATTGAACCAACATTTCTTATGCATACTAGAAACGCACACATATATAGATTTTATTTCAGAGCATTTTGGTTTGAATGTAGTGAGAATGGTGTGTTTTTAAAAATTGAACCAACATTTCTTATGCATACTAGAAACACACACAACTATGGATTTTATTTCAGAGGATTTTGGTTTGAATGTGTAGTTAGAATGGTGTGTTTTTTTAAATTGAACCAATATTTCTTTTATACATTAGAAACGCAACATATTCCTATAGATTTTATTTCAGTGGATTTTGGTTTGAATTTTAATTAAATAGAAACATATTAGGAAGTTTATTAAACTTAATTTGAAATTTATTTTTAAAGTATTTTTGTTACATAGTTAAAATAATAAAAAAATGCGCCCCAAAATTATTGCGCCCGGTTTTACTGCACCATTTGCCCCTATGGACGGACCGGCCCTGATCACTGTAACTGATTGTCTATTTTATTTTATTTTATTTATTGCTTCCAAATAAAAATCGAACAGTTTTTTTTTTAATACAAATTTTAAATTTGTTGTGAACGCCGTTTTAAAGTTAAAATCAAAATCAGAAATAAATATTAAAAAAAAAAAACAAAAAAAATTTAAAGTTAAAATGAAACTTGAAAGAAATAAAAAAAAAAATAAAGAAAAAACTCAATTACTGACTTAAATCTGATTTCAATTTGATTTCTTTCATTCTTTTTAAACAAAAAAATTGAAATTGATTTTTTTTTGTTTTCATTAAATTGATTTCATTAAAAATCAATTAAAAATTTTAGAAAATTATCATATTTCATGTTTTATTAGTTTGTAGCGTCTCTTAAGTCTCTCCTAATCTTAAGTGAACGAAATAAATGAATATTTTGTGTTTTGAGTTTTTTGTTTTTTTTTTTTTGTTTTCTTTTTTTTTTTTTCTTCTTAATTATTTCTGTTGATTTTCCTTCTTTGTTTATTGAGTTTTTTTTCTTGTTTTTGTTTTTTGTATTTTTTAATGAAAATTTTATAACCGTAAATTGCACAATATAATTTTTTATGAATAATTTTCTTATAATATTTTTTTTTTTATTTTTCATTTTCTTTTTTTCTTTCTTTCTTTCTTTCTTTGTTTCTCTCTTTATATATTTTTTTTGTTCTTTTCTTTTCTTCCCTTCTCTATCATTCTCTAATTAAAGGATACAAAATCATCTGGCGCTTTGAAAAAAACAATACGTTACAGAAGTAGAAGTTTATCAGCATCATCAACTGACTCATACAGTTCAGGTAAGAATAATTTTATTATTTTTTTGTAATATTCCATCTAATAATTTGTAATATTCTTTGTGTCTCTATACTTTTTTTTTTTGTTTTTTATTTTTTTTATTGTTTTTTTTTTTCTACGTTTGTTTTTTTTTTACCCATCTTCTTTTGTACAGTTTTTTTTTTTTTTTTTTTGTTGTTTGTAATTATTTGATTGTTTTCCACTGGAGGTCAAAGTAAATGACCATACTCAATAATTCTTTCAATACTATGTACAAATTATTGTGATTATTATTAAATTTTTTTTTTTGTTGTTGTTTCTTATAATCTTAATTATTAAATCAGAAATTAATTTTGTGTTTTGTGTCTTGTTCCATTTTGAGTCATCGAAAATGTTTTTCATTTTTATTTTTCTTTCTTTCCTAATCTTTTGTTTTCACTCTTATTTTTTTTTTTTTTTTCATTTGCTAGTTTTGTTTTTTTTTCTCCAATTCTTCTATTGTGTGTGTGTGTTTGTGTGTGTGTGTGTGTACATTTTGTATCATTTTTCTCATTTACTAGATTTTCTTATTTATATAATCAAAAATGATTATTATGACACAAATTACTTATGACTTTGATTGATTTACTACATGCGCGGCATTTTATCATAATTGATAATGACATAAACATACACATACATACATACATACATACATACATACATACATACATACATACATACATACATACATACATACATACATACATACATACATACATACATACATACATACAAACACATATGACACACATACCCATAATATACACAAACATTACACACATGACACACATGTACAGATAACATAAAGTATACAATGTAACAAATAATCTATTATTATTATTATTATTTTGTTTTGTTTTGTTTTTTCTCTAATATTGATTTTAATCTTTGTCCACGATTTGAGGAAAGAGAAAAAAAAAATTAATTAAACAAAAT